>JABFEB020000079.1:14462510-14480028 GCA_019775895.2 Stomatorhinus ivindoensis
GTAGGACGGAGGGGACAAACGACCCAGAGCGTTTCTGACATGATTTGCATGATTGGTTCATGCATCACCGGCCAAACAGGCTGGTAAGTTTTTATCAATACCCGCCAAAATGATTTTTAACCCGCATTTGGCAGGTTGGCGGGTGTTAATTTCGAACCCTGCATGTGAGTAGCGAGAAGCTTTTCCCACCTGCTTCCTGGAGCCTGTATCACAAAGCTGGATTTCTTGCTTAGCAGGATTAATCAAATAACAGATATTATATTGGATTTAAGGTACCCCGGTTTAAATGGCCTTTATCTTCATTCACTTACATTAAGCTAAGACTACCTTAAATCCAACAAGTTATCCAGCTAAGCAAGAAATCCAGCTTCATGATACAGGCCCCTGGATCATGCTCGAAGGTAAAGAACCGATATTATTTAAAAATAAATCAAGATAAATAAAATTAAAATTACAATAAAATTAAGAAATAGAACAAAACAGGGCATTAAAATGTAAAGCAATAATTGGGCTTGGGCGAAATCTCATTTCTCAAATTGTCCAGACATTCCACCATGGCATATAGATTAGGACAGTATTTTTTTTAATTCAGTGGTATTCTGGTATTTTGAAATCCAGGGAATAAAATCCATGGGGGTGGGAGTATATTATATCAATGTAATATAAATATCTGTAAGATGTACGATGTAACGTTAGGGATGGCCGGGCCTCTGCTTACTTGGTGTCACAGCCGTCAAACATGCCGGTGTTGATGAAGAAGGGGCACACGATGGTGGTCTTTACGCCGCTCCTGCCTGAGGCCAGCAGCTCCAAGGCCACGGACTCAGCAAAACCCACAGCCGCAAACTTACTGGCACAGTAATCTGTGTGTGTGTGTGGGGGGGAGGATTGGTTAGTGGTTAGTGGGGGGTGAGGCCGCAGGAATACCATTACGTGAAAGAAACGCTCATGGTCTCTTGTAGTTGCAGTCGCCGGGTCGCGGTCGGTCGCTTGTAAGGTACATTAATCAGGAACATTAACAGTATTTCAGAAATTAGATTTGGAAAGCTAATTACTCTCTAATTTTAACCATATTGGCCTTATTACGGCTATTTGATTTAAAGGGCAATGCAAACAAGCTCCTAATAGCTATCAGACCATTGCATTAAGAATTAACCATTTAGCTACGGATATTGTGGAATTGTGTGTAGAATTTATGGAACTGCATTAAATGAGTTTCAGCAGAAACGCTAAAGTATTAAATGCTTCAAACATTCCCACAGCAGAACTCTTTTGGGCAGAATGTAACCTTGGATGGAACACGGTAGGGAATACAGGAATACATGGACTGGAACAAAATGAGAAATTCAGAGACATCAATTCACCTAAGCATATTTGGGCCAGGAGAGGAATGCAGAGTAATTCTGAATGATACGATGCTACGATGCCACGACGAAAACCTGTATTAAAGCAACCGCGCATGGCGATGCTATTCAGACTTCTGCTCTTACACCGTAGCAGAAATGCTGACTAGCTTGCTCTCCAGGCTTTTGAAACATTTCCCTCAATCTTTTTAAGAAATGCATCATCTGAATCACAGCACAGGCAGTCAAATCTAGAAGCCCCAAACTCAAAACCTATTACAAAAAATGATGTAAATAATATGAGGCAATACCATCTAAAATAAAGTCTAAAAGTTTAATCAAATTAAACAAGGCCAGATCTATAAATATTCATTCTTTCAACTCGTGTATGAAAAGAAATGGTTTCGTATAGCTTCCTACCATAGAGTAAAGGCATTAAGTTGATCGAAGGTGCCTTGCTACCTCGAGACAACATGGAGATTGAGTATGTTTAGTCTTAGCCGCTCGCTAATTACCCCCATCAGAAATACCCTATGGCAGGCAGCTTTTACGCCGCATATTAAGAAAAATCAGCCTATATTGGACAAAATCACTGATGTAGATTCTGATAATGCTGACATCAGCAGACCACCATGCATATACCGGTAGAACTAGCTGTCCTTTGGCTGTCGGTATGCATAATCAAAGGCGTCTCAGCTGTGTGGTGCAGTTTTCACCCCCGGACCGTCTGAAAGCCATGAGGGGCTGATCGCCTGGCGATCCTCCATTATAGTTTCAAATAGACAACAAATCAGCAGAAATGTGAATCATAGCAGCACGTCAGTTGCCCTCTGCTCCCGCACGAATACAGTCGGGAAGCGAGAGCATCAAAAACTGATGCCGAGAAAATCAAATATCAAATCAAAAAATCAAATACCAAAATGCAGTCAAATAAATCCTTTCGATTAAACCGCATGTTATCTTTTTCCCGTTGGCCACTATTTGTTTGGGACCTTTCACGTGTTGGAAAGAAAATCTATGTCTCGTCAGTGTATAGGTTGAAACTTAACATGTGTGGTCATTAAAAGGGATCCCATCCAGGGTGTTTCCCACTTTGATTGCTGTGCTTGGCAAATTCACCATGACTGGACAAACTGTAAAGTACGACGGGCGGATGCTTTAAAAAGCACAGTTCCTGACAGAGAACAGTACATTTTCTTACCATGAGCAGAATGGTGCTTCATGTGCTCTCAGAGAATCGGTTCGGGGAAACGGTTTCTCATGGATGGGGATATTTAAGAGGCCCAGAGCTGGGGAGCTGCCGTTTTATCGCAGTTTTACTGCATCCTTCAAGTGGACAATATTCCACAGACTACACATGAAAAGTGCTATTCAATGGTACTTTTCAAATGTTTACATAGCCTACAACTTGGCAAGAAGATTACTAGTACTAGGGTGGGTTCGATCCACATTTTCTCAGTTCAAATCCGAAACTGACACAACTGCCGATTCTGACACTAGAGATCCTTTTACTTAAAGTAAACATGCATACAGTACCGAAAAGCCAGCATCCGGAGAAATGTTTACCCATCATCTTAAGCCCTGGTGATTACTGTGCATGCATCATAAAATCATGATTACATCACCAGTAAGCTAATACATGTGACACAACCTAACCTGCACTATGAGTTGGTTGTCCTGCATTTTTTTAATCACACGCTACACAAGGGGGAAAAGAATGTGCATTTAAATACATATCTCAGTGTTCAAGGCCTGACAAACCAGCATGAGGTGTAGATTATACCCATACCTGCCAATCCGTTGACACCAATCAGTCCTGCAGAGCTGGCAATGCTGACCAGGTGTCCGTGGTTATTGGCTACCATGGCAGGAAGGAAAGCCTTATAGGTCTTTAAAAAAAACAACAAAAAAAACACACACATACAACTGTTTCGTTCTGTCACAAATTACAAACTACATCACACACACATACACAAATACGTATGTACACATCTATTAAAGCATCATCTTAGGGCTGGGCGATATGGACTAAAAAGCTAATCTCAATATTTTTTAGCTGAATGTACAAATACATGAAAAAAATGGCTGAAATATAAACTACCAGCATATATATATATATATATATATATATATATTTTTTTTTTTTTTACCAACCAACTCCTCTTCATTAACTTGCCTCGTGTCTGTATCTGTCTCCATGCTGTTGCAGCATGCAGGACATGCGAGTGCGGGGGAGGGGCGGGGCGGGGTGCAGTTGTGTGAGGAGAAATAGGCAAACTGGCGGCTCTAGGGGTATAATTTTAAATATAAACAGTACTGTCTCATCCTATATCTCCTATCAATATATCTTAAAAATGTAATACATCGCCCAGCTCTACATCATATATGATGACTTATAATTTATTAATTCCAAAGGAAACTGCAGGTTTACAGTAGTACCACAATGCATGTAAAAAGACATTTACACAGTAATAAACAGTAACAATAAATGACAAACCGTAACAGTGCAAAGAACATCAGAGACGGTACTGCACAGAATTCCATCACAGAAATAAATACACTGTATCCCAAAGTTTCTGAGTGATACATCCAGTGGCCTGTGAAATGAATGGATCAATGGATGAATTAAGGAATGTTCTGTGAATATGCCAAAGCTGTTCTGGTCCATTCAGGCAGTCAGTCATCCCAGTATTCCACAGGGTGACTCGATGTAGATTCTGATGGCTGTAGCTTGGAATGACCTTATATAGTGCAACTGTCTCAGTCTGTCACTGAAAGTGCACCTCTGTACATCCAAGGCTATACGATCTATAACATTTTTCTAATACCAACCATGGCAATTCAAAAACCACCAGCATAAGCATTAACGTTTTTAGCTCAGCAATGCCGCGCTCTCAGTAGAGGGTCGGCGGGGAGAACGTACCCAAAAGTGAGCCATGGTGTTCACTTCAACGGTTTTTATGATGAGGTTGTCTGGAGAGTCCATGAATTTCTTGCCTGTCACAATCCCAGCGTTGTTTATAAGGATAGAAACATCACTCACTTCTCTTTTCACCTAAAATGAAATAATTATCTTGTTAGCCCAGCAAAATCACACCAATTGCACCTACAAAATCATGGCTGCACAGATAAAATATCAGATTGTGAACAAACAATGCGTAAACTTGGTCTTGGCTGCTCACCAAGGTTACTATTGTTAATGAAAACTAAAACTATGGGAAAACACTGCGGTAAACGGAAACAAAAGATACAACAATTACATTTAAAACTACAAATGAAAAATGATAAACAATGCTTCCAAAAACTAAATGAAATAAATTATAAACAAACATCAAATTCTTTCCATTATGCTATTTAGCTCAAATAATGGTGTGTTTATTTTTTCTCCATGATGGAAATCATACAAGGAAACATAATCCAGCACATTATCCTGAGATGGCGCCATGCTTTAGTCCTCTGTTGTGCAATTAACTTGAGCCATAAAAATAGCTAACAGTACTTCGTCGTTACATTTTTAAGTAGGTCACTAAGTCCTAGCCAACATTACAATGGCTACTGGCTGACATCTTTAAAATAAAAATGAATAGATCACACTGCAATCTAAAACTAAACTGGATTTCAAATGATAACTGAAAATAAAATGAATAAAACTAATTTAAAAACATCAAAATGATAACACAGCCACTAAGTTCAAGCTATTCCTTCTGAAGCAAACAAACAGTCTGAATACCAGTAAGAGAGAGTAACAACTGGGAGTAACAACTGGGAGTAACAGAAAACTGCTGGCAACACTTGTCAAATTTTCAGCACCGATAACAATCATGTGGTGAATCATTCTAACATTAGCCATGTGGTATAGCATGCTAACAGTAACCTTGCCGTAAAGCATGTTAGCAGTAGGCATTTGGTTAGGCATGATAAAATTCACCATGTGGTTAGGTATGTCAGCATCAGCCTGGTGGTGATGCATGCTAACATTAAGTGCTTCCAATTCCAATATGCTGATCATTGCAAAGAACTCTGTAAACTGACACGATTCAAAATAACCAATGAGCAGTTTAAATGCTGAAAAAACAGCAACAAGGTCACAGACGTACAAGGCAAACAAATGACTATTTACACTAAAGAGCTTAAATTTACCCCTAACAAAAAAAAAAAAAAGAATCTGGAATACCCTGTTTTATGGACCATGTTTCCAGGTGTGTTTTTGTGTTATTTTCTGTTTTGGTTGGGTTTATGACTGTTATCACTCACAGCCAGATAAAACATGACTGCACTTACTTCCTTAAACCCTGAAAACAGTCCCCTCGTCCTCTAAACTGCTACTAATCGGTTAGCTCTACTTCAGTTCAGCTGTTGATTTAGCCAAAGGCTACTGGTGTATCAGGTTACAAACAAGGATCTTGTACCTGTGCCAAAGGCAAAGTTGGGTCTTCTTCACCTCGTGGATTATGCAAACACTGTACAGGCATTAGCAGTGGAGGATAAATCATTGCTCTGTTCTGCCATGTCAGTTCCGAGCTGGGTAAGCTTGGCATGTCACGTGGATGGTGTTGTCTAATCAGTTATGCCTGGGAACGGCCCATCCATGCATAAGACAGATCCTCAGGTAAAACTGTAAGAAATCTAACCCCATTCACTCTGATGTCTGTCTTGTCTGCACAATGTGCGCCCGCAATTAAAGAGAAACAACAGCACAAGGGAGGCTTCGATGGACCAGGACCTAATTCCCAAGGCGACGGTTTTCAAACATTTCACAGACTTGACAACAGGAGCTAAAAGGTTTGATGTCTCTATTGGTGACAGCGTTTGTTTTTCAGGTATGAAACTTCATCTCTTATAAACAAATCACCCAGCATGTATTCTGGTTGGCCGGTCCGTAAGTCTCACTCTATGTTTACTAACTCACTCTAGGTTTACTAACGTTAAACCACAGAATGTAATGTGGAGTTTTCAGAACTTTAGCAAATAATCCAGAATTCACAAAGAAATGCTACCAGATGTGTTTCCAGTGCATTTTCAAGTTTACTGGTGCACCAGCCGATTTTCTGTAGCCTGGAGCAATTCAGAAATTCCCAAAATTACTCCATACAAGTCACACCCTCACATTGCTGCAGGCAACAGCTCCTCGTCTGCAAAATAACACCTAATACAGGCCCATCAGAGATATCAAAACACAGCCACACACTTTTGTATGCATATCCTTGTGGGGACTAGTCATTCATTTCTAAAGACAAAAACCTATGACAACCTTAATCCCTACCCAGCCTTAACTTTAACCATAAGTAACCAGACAAAATACAACTTTAAACATTTTCTTTTTTTATACAATTTTCTCAATTTTAGAATAATTATGAAGACATCAAATCTATAAAATAACATATATAGAATTATACACTGACTAAAAAAAGTATTAAACAATAAAAGATTGTTGGCGGAGGGCATTTCTGTAGTTTGGGAATCAGAATGTTGCTGGCTCAAATCCCTGCACTGGCAGAGTGATCCCACCTTTGGGCCCTTGAGCAAGGCCCTTAATCCTAATGCTCCAGGGACTGTATGCCAGTTTATGAGGTGGCCTCCTGCAATGCTTTCCCAGCTGGTCCTGAAGGAGGTCCTATGTATATGCTGAGCCCTCATTGACATAATTCCTTCCCTCTCTGGTCAAACTCCTCCAAAACCACTTCTGTGTTTAGGTCAGGTGCCCAGGTCATGTGATGCGACACTATCACTCTCCTTTGCAGACAGCTTGGCATGTCCAAACCTTTGACTGGTAGGCCTTTCACAACTGTCACACATGGGCGCGTTGTGATACACTCCTGTATCATTCGATGATGCAGATGATTTAGAAGCAGCTGATTGGTCATTTTCATTTTGACTAGTTCACATTAAAGATCTATTTTATAACCATGCTGATTCAACATGGGAGGGGGTAGAGTGATTGGCACAGGTCTTACCTGATCCGACACCCTGTAGACCTCGTCCTTCTCGCTACAGTCGCAGATGTATGTGTGCACTCGCTTCGCACCCTTCTCCTTGGCCAGCTTGGCCGTTTCTTTGTTACCCTCCTTGTTGATATCCCACAGAACTAGGGTGACCCCCATGCTGGCGAACTCCAGCGCCATGAGCCGTCCGATACCACTACCGGCACCTGTGATCAATACCGTCTCACCGGCCACACTCTTCTTCCTCGTCGGGATAAATAATTTAACAAATGCCTCTATGTAGTAATATGGGCTAAGGATTACCAACATCAAGGTCTCCAGGAAGAAATTCATCGTGAAAGCCTGAAGGATCTGCCTGTATTTAAATGAGAAAAGCGCACATTTAATTTGGAAGGGCAATTGAATATATATTTCTTTTTCTTACTGTAACTCTCCACATTTAAATCAAGATTAATCTGAGAAGTTGAAAGTCGGAGATAAGCATGCATATTGCTCAGCTAAGCGTTTGCCCGCACAAGCCTGAACTGTTCCCCTGTTTCCATTTAATATTGCGTTAGTACTTCAAAGCAGGTACAATGTGGGAAAACGCCTTTAAAACGTCATGCAAATCACCGTAACAGCCACAAGCCGTCGATGGCTTTCGCTCCGCGTCTGTATTTGGAAGGTTTGAAGATATGAATAAAACAGAATATCTTGTTTTAAAAGTGCAGAGATTAACTTACCAACTCAAACTTTTAATCGGGCGTGCGGCGGATGGTGAAGGACGGCTAAGTCATTGCTCTTCGGTAAGGCGTATCGCGCACGATGCAAGCGCGACCTTTGCACAGCCCGTAGCTATAAAAAGCACCGTGTTACTATCAAGGCAAAGTTCAGCCCTCTGCGACGAGAAAGAGGAAGAAGGCAGCCGAGACTTTGAGTCTCCTAACGGTGTGGGATGTGCGCGCAGGGCGCGGTTTGTTTTAACCCTCTAAAAGCCGACCGGAGCCGGAACGCGGCCATCGGGGATGGGACAACGGGGAAGGGCTGTGATCCCGGGTTTGTCGGAGATCCTGACTGCGCCGCCGCTTAAAATCGCCTAAAACAAAGTGGGCGAAACACAAGCGATAGATGCAAAAGCAGATGAAAATCTAAATATATGCATGACTATTTCAAGAAAGTGCGTTTAATACACCTTACTAACACAGCGGCGTGGTTAACACGTACAAATATTAGATATATAAGCACATTCAGTATACGCAAAGCAAGATGAATGGAAGTGTAGACATAGTCATGTCTGTATGTTTTAATCCCCCTTTCTAACATAGCAACGTGGTCAGCCTAATAATTCACACTGAATGCATGAATATAAAGTACAAACACACTCAATCGAGAACAGATGAACGAAACTCCGATGTGATAAATGCGGGACTATTTCTCTCTGACCGTTCAGGAGTGTAGGTGTATTAATTCCCATAATTGGATACGTATTCATATTATAAATTCAAATTGCTTCCTATATTAAGTACGCAGTGTTCAACTCTCACTATGTGGCAAAGTGAAAAGTTAAATGATTTATAAGCGCATTGCAGTGGGAGTAAGGTTGTGGGGATAGATCGTTTTATTAAATTCTGATACGCTGTGGTTTGCAGATTTTAAATAAAGTGAAAAAGTTTCAGTTATGAGATCCAGTTTCTTTGCCACATCCATCTTTGTGTCGACCAATGTTTTTTTTTATTTCATAAAAGTATCAACGATCGGTATAAATATAATTATTTTATCTCTTAGTTTTAAATCGATAATACTCCGTCAGAGCGGAGGCTTACAGAAAGGAGAAGAGCCAAATGAGGGAGACGGGGGTTTATTGAGAATCAAAGGCCAACGGTAATCGGAGTCGGGGTCACGGGTTCGGAAAAGTCGAGAAACCGGGGCAGGTGACGATCAGAGGGATACGAGGCGGTTAACTGGCAGGCATAACAGGGCAAGCGAGGACCGGGAGAGACAGGGCTGGAATGCTGGGCACGGCTGGTAGAGAGCAACCATACTTATTTGGCACTGAGTGCGAGGACGAACAGGATTTTAAGGGAAGAAACAGATGGAATCGCTGATTGAAGCTTAACTTAATTGGTGTGCTGCGCCCTGGGGGCGTGACACAAAGTATGGCACGGCAGAGGGCATAGGCTCCCAGGGGGGTGCACGGTGAGGGAGCTTAAGTCATTTATCCAGAAAAATATGTAATTAATTGGAAATGATTATAGTGAATACATTTACAATAAAATATTATTACATATTCACATGACTAAGATAAGCCACATTCAAATATAATTTAAAAATATAATTAAATTTTGTTGAACTTCATACTAGGTGGCGCAGAGGTTAACACTAACACCTCTAGGACCGGGGTTTGAGTCTCCTGACCGGCTCGGTGCGTGGAGTTGGCATGTTCTCCTTTTGTCGTCGTAGAGTTTCCTCCGGGTACTCTGGTTTCCTCCACAGTCCAAAACACGCTGAGGTTAATTGGAGTTACCGAACTGTCCGTGTATGTGTGTGTGCGCGCGCACGTGAATGACGTGTACCTTTGTAACGCCGTCAGGATAAAAGCATTAGAACCCAGCCCGAAAAACAGCCCAGCAGCCACTGGGGTGCTTACACAGGTGTGCTTTAATATCGGTCATCCAGCAACTCCGGGCTGCCAGCTCTCACGTATCTGGCATGATACTCACGCGTTCAGACTTTGACGCAAGAAGTCTTATTGCAGATCTATATTATTCCATTATAAACCTAAAATTACCTACATCAAAGGTGTTGGGGCAGTTTGCAAACCCTACAGACAATTTACGAAGTAATTAAACTGTTACATGCATGCAAATGTCTGTACATGTGTGTGCAGACTTAACTCGAGTGGAAAATCTCATGCCAGCCAGCTGATCAAAGCTGGCATCCCTGGCAACTATCTTGGCATACATAGACAAAACTAGCGCAGGCCGAGTGCAACAGCGCACTCCGTATATGCAGGAAAAATAACTAATAACATTTTTCAGGTGGGGGAAGGCCTCGCCCTCAGTCACGACTACTTACGTAAAATAAAAACATTTCCCTTTTTTGTGCACCTTGCATGCGCCACTCTTAAAGCGGCAGTAAAATAAAACGAGTAGTAAGTAACATACCGTTACACCCTGTGATGGGTTGTCGCCTCTTCTCGGTTGTTCCCCGCTTTGTACCCGTAGCTTCACGCATAGGACAAACGGGTGTAAAACGTGGATGGATGAATTTAATATGTTCAAACAGCGTCTTCATCTGACGTGTAGGGGGTGCAGTTTCACCCACTGCACCTCCATTAAAATCTCCTATGGTGGAGGGGACGTTTTTGTTCTTTGGTAGGCGGTCTAAAACTGTTTATATATGGTCGTGGAGACTGCATGAGAGTCTCAATTTAAATATCACTTGAGCTGTTTGTTGTTTGTGATATTTCATTTTAGGGAGTTATTGACCTAGGCCTATATGACATTTTTAAATAGGCCTATGGTTTATTTGAAAAATCGCTTTTGAAGCACCTCCCCAGTATGTCATATAGAAGTGCCGGCTCTGTGTGTATTCCGTTTGATATGGCTTGTAGCCCATATGTAAAATCCAGGGCCTAGTTGGTCGTATTCGGTACTAATTCAACCTAATCGAAATGCAAAAGGATGACGTCACCCCATGTAGCCGACTCGCTTATGTAAGAGTCCCGGCGCACGGTCCTTACAGTGTAGCCTACCCTGTGAGTCAAATCGATTATTTTTCTTTTCAGAATTTCCATTTCGATATTTTCAAAATATGCATGTGCATTCCCTAATCATAAACTCAGCAAGAAAAGAAATCTGGCAGAAAAAATGTTTAATAGCCCCTATGTAAAATATTATGGGATAAATCGAACAATTCACTTAAAATCTATTTTAAGTACTTTTCTTTCCAAACAGAAAATAATACTTTGTTCATTCCAGGAGGGAAACAGTTTTTTTCACACATCCTATCTTGTTCTTTATGAGGTACAGTGATATATTTACCATGGGGTCAAACATTATACAGAAGGTGGTCTTCATTTATGTGTTGATGCTATGTTTATACATTTTATTTATGTAGCAGGTGCTTTATTTAGAGTTACAATCTATTTTTCACAAAGCAGGATCAGATAACCATTGGAGTAGTGGAGGATTGTTCAGGGGCCCAATGCTGACATCACTCTGTCAGCTATGGGATTTGAACTGGCAAGCCTCTGCACCAATAACAGACAGAAGGCTGAGCCACACACACCAACCCTCACCAAACCCCATTTGCACGTGTTTTTCTCTTCACTTATGACTCCAACACGCATAGTCAGTGATTCATTGTCGTCCATTATTCACACCCAACTCACGATCACAATGGAAGGGAGGTAACCTCCTCAGCAACCCGGAACATTCTGAGTTTCCCCAGGAGTGGATCAGTTCTTCACCCATTGCCCTGCAGCTACATAGTCCTTACCTTCCGTCAGCAGAAGTCCCGCCCCCCCCCCCAGCAAAGCCCACACACGTGGCACATAACTCACCGTGTCTGTTTTACAGCCCTTCTTCTGTGGCGGGTGGCTATGGTGGAAGATCCTCTGCCTTAGTGACCTCTGACCCGCATCGATTGTCACGCCTGGTCGGCGTGTCACGATACTGGATCTTTTGCCAGATGCTGTCCCAAGTTAATTCCTCAGTGGAGCTCGCCAACGTTTCCTAATCTGATCCGGAGTGTATAAATGCAGGGGGTAATTTATCTGGGACTGCACTGTGGTGGCAGCGAGGGAAGCCGCGTGCTGACGGTGAGAATGCTGTCTGTCCGTGGTCAGGAGGTCACTGGTTCGAATTGCATGCTTGGCAGAGTGATGTCACTGTTGGGCTCTTGAGCAAAGTCCTTAATTGGCCTTAATTAACCCCAAATTGCCTCAGGAACTGGCTGACTGTACTCTCTGCTCCTCACGTGTTCATCGCTTTGGATTAATAAGCATCCTCCAAATTAATTTGTTTAAATGTCTTTATACAACCTGCATTAGTTCATAAACTATGAAATGGAAGCAGGTTCCTTCTTAGTAACAATATGTTTTATTGACTAAGTACACTATATGGACAAAAGTACTGGTACACACCTATTGCATTAAGACGGGGCGTGGCGAAGCAGATAAAAGAGAGACAGAGTGGCTCACAACAGATGACTTTATTGACGAAACTTGACACAAAAGGGGAAACTGCAAAATATAAGGAAACAAGGGATCAAAAACAAAACAAGAAAAATAAGAACTAACTAAAATGTATTGAAATCCTTTTGGGTCTTCAAAACTCTTATAAGTGAAACTTTAGGCATAGTTTTTTTCTCTCTTTGCGGCTGGAGAGATTGCTATATCCTCCTGAGATATACCCATTAATTTATGTCCATTGTAGTGGACAATTTGTTTTTGCATATATCTTTTCACTGATGTAAGGAAACATATTTATTCCTGTTGTACACTAAAGAGGACATGCTGTGGGATTAAAAATAAAAATAATTTTGAAAAAATCTAAATTGTAAGATGTCTTATTTCCTCCAAAGACAAATAACCTATAATTGAAGGACACTTTTTTTTCCTTGGGTCTCAGGAGGATAAAGTTTTTATTACACACAACAGCTCATTCCATTCATTATGCAAAGTGGCTGTAAAAATGACAAGAGGCGATCCTTGGATGTTTTGGAACATTTTTAGCTGAGGTGTCTCAGTAAGGTGAATGAATATTCACATAGAAAGATACTATTATTATTTTTTTTTAATTATTATTATTATTTTTTAGTTCTATTGCTGGTTCATTGGGCCAGTTCTCGCTTGCCGCATGGGCGGCTGGGTTTCTGTTCCCTTGCTGTAAATCGCTTTGGATAAAAGCATCTGCTAATTGAATAAATGTAAATTATTCATATTTTTCATTGTTATTGTACTGGCCAGGTTTTTCATTGCTCCAAACATCAGTCATACACCAATAACACATCCATCCATCCATTTTCTGTACCCGGTTGTCCTATTCAGGGTGACGAGGGGTCCAGAGCCTATTCTAGAAGCTACAGGCGTAAGACCCATCATAACAAAAATAATATGGATCCTGGCCAACTTCTCTGCCCGTTAAGCCACATGGCATCTTGGGGAATAGGGGAACACACTAGGGACTGGGGGGCTACAAGTCAGAGGGGGAAACAGGATGGCCAGCGACACCTACTGGCCAAGTGGGGCAAAACACATGGGACAGGGTCAGTTGGGCACCAACCCTGACACATTACTATAGATGTATAAAATCAAGCACCTAGCCATGCAGACTGGTTTGTGAAGGTTTGTGAAGGAATGGGTCATTCTGAAGAGCTCAGTGAATTCAAGCATGGCACTGTGATAGAATGCCAAATGTCTTCCCTGCCAGACATTCCATAATATGTGTACGTGATTGTGTTTGTGTATGTTTGCGTGTGTATGTGTGTGACCTCCATTAGCATTTATAATAATGCTATAAGGCTGCCATTATAAAGGGTTGATTAATGGTTAATAATCAGGTTATTAATCAGGTTGTAGCACTTTGTAAATCATTAATAGACCATTATAAACGAGGCATAACAGTTGTTTTTATTATTAATGAGATACTACCATATATAACTGACAAAAGGGAGCCTTACTCTAAAGTGTTGCCACATTTACCAATATGCCTACAGGGAGACCTTTTCTTCCTGTAACTGTGTGTGTGTGTGTGTTTGTGTGTGTTTCATCATGCAGCTTTATGTTTTTTATTTGTAAGAGTGTGAGGGTGGGCATAAATTATGGGGGATGGGGGAGGATTGTAACCCCCCCCCCCAATAAACAGAACTGGCCAATACCACCCCCCAGATGATCATACTGTTCCATCCAAAGTTACGCTCATGAGTGTGTGGTATTGTATTTATCTGCTGGTTCGGAGAAGCTGTGTCTTCTCTTTGTTTACAAATCTTATCACTGCTTGAGTCTATCCTCTCTTTCAGATTCACTTACATTGATGACCAGTTCTAATCTCCCTTCGTCTAGAGATCCAGGACTTTATTGGCTAATATAATTCACTCTGCTTGACTTGAATCTGCTTCTCTTGGGGGGTGAATGTGCTGTACTGTCTCTGTGTTATTAAAAATACTTCTATCATTGAAATATAAATTATTGCAATAAATCTGCATGTGGGTCAGGTGACTCACTTTGATGCCTAACATCGCATGGATATATAACCTGTTATATAAGATATGTAAGTTTTTAGCCACTGGGGAGGCTTTTCCAGAATATGATGAGCAGAACATAAAGACTTAAGGTACATAATATATAGGACTGTTTGTCCTTGATCTTTAATTGTTTTTAATTGTTGCCACGACCCCGAATGACATTAAAACAACTGTAAGGATGAATTAACAATCAAGGCATTTCTCATATTTTGCCAAATTAGATCTGACTTGAATGAAACTTTTTAAGCCAGGATTCTATCTAGGGTGGGGTGGAGTGCGATCCTTGGAAAGTTCCAGAAGCAGAATCTGGCGCGGAAGCTTTGCTGCGGTTAATCAGGCATCACCCTGAACAATAATAGATCGTCCCCATTTATCCAGCCGTCTAGCATTACTGCTTCTCCAGCGCGGGCTCGCGGTGACCCTGGATTCTCTCCCAGGAAGCACATGACGGGGCTCGCCAGACAGGACGCCAGTGCAGCACAGGGGTCACCTTGCCGACATCGATCCACTCACGCAGCGCATTTCCGGAGCGCGGCAGAGACTGCAGTGAAGGGGCCCATGCGAATGTGGCAATGGCACAGAGTGCACTACAACTGTGTAATACTAACGAATGAATGCTTTCAGTGGGTCAGTGTTACTGATTTGGGTTATTTCATTTGCTAGATTATAGCTTTCTCTGTAATGTAACACCACAGCTTCAAGGTCCAATTAGACAAGAACCATTTTAGTGTTCAAAATCCCTAATCTAAGTTACTTTTCTACTATTACCATTACTTAGCCTACCACTAATGCTCTTAATACTACTACTACTAATTGTAATAATCATGTTACTACTACTACAACCACCGTTTTTAATAGTTACTACAACTAATAACCATGTTATTGCTACTCCTACTATTACCACTGCTATTACCATTACTACTAATCTTGCTTCATCTACTACTATAACTACTACCAGAATTACTACTGTGCATTAACAGTAATCTGAATGATGATTGAGAGCTCAGATTAAGCAAAGATGTTACAAATGTCTTCTGAAATGTTGAATGGTAATCGAACATGCAGTTAAACTCCGTCAACCCTGCTCGTTCAAGCTTCAACCAGCAGCCAAGGATTTCAGGATTCTGGCATTCATCCAATTAAAGAAAACAACTTGTTGCTAATGACTATTTGAAATTACTTTTATGAAAAATTCAGTTCAGATTATTCTAGTGGTTACAGAGACCGCAGCATTGGCATAACATTATGATAACGTTAATTGAAAGTGGCATAAGGATTTGCTGTCAATCATGCTCTCTTTCTACAGAGAGTAGTACAGTCTGCCATCACGCTACAGTAAAATGTGTATAAATACACATATTGCTATAGCTGCTGGGAGGATTGTGACAATTAAAAGATACTTAAGCAAAATTTCTTCGCAATACGACAAATCAAATTGCTGTCTGTTTTGCAAAACATACAGAGGTGTTCATTTGAAGTTTCCACCGTTGTGTGCATCTTAAAGATTGTACATAAAATTGAAAATAAGAGTACATATTTATGTAAGATGTATCATGGATTGATATTTGTGTCATTATATTCATATAAAATAACGTTTACAGCTGAGTGTAACTACATTAGTTCAAGGAATGTCTATTGTGCAATATGACTCTTCTGGTTCATTGAAGATATCAATGATGTTTGGCTCCTAAACTAAAACCCAAGCATATTCAAGACAAACATTGACTTCTGCAGATAAATTTATTGTCATCTGTACAACTAAGCAACTGGAAAGACAGCTTCGATTTAAATTATAAAATAGTGCTTTAAAAAAATAGAGTTCAAGCCTCAGGAACTACACACACAGGAACATTAAAGGAGACCACAGAAAGCAACAGACGTCGCACATTTAAACGGTCATGTTCAAACATAACCTTTAACCATACAATAGGTAGCGTAAAGGAGAGAGTCCTCTGTTTTTTTTGATAAGCATTCGCCCAACACTTGTCATTTTCTAGTGACAGGTTTTTATTACATGGTCATAAATACCTTAAAGAATTCTGACCGGCTGTGGGTGTGTTTGTGTTAAAGCAATAGAATGCATAGAAAATGTCTCTCAGTTTTCTGACTGTAGGAAAAAGGTTTCAAATCTTTCACTGCATGTGACACGCAATGCATTACATACTTGTCATTAAAGTAAAACAAAAAATAAACAGCTAAAACATTTGGTGTTCATAGCAAATGGAGAGGGAGAGGCGATACACATACATCCTAGTTAAAAAATAAATAAATAATAAAATGGCCATTGCAAGCGAGACATGAGAGCAATAAGGATTTAGAGTCTTTGTTTGCACACTAATACAGCATAAATCCACCATATCTCTTGTCCAGGTATGGTAGGTCCTCAGAGTTGGTCTCTTCACTTTCTTCTCTGTGTCGTTTGAGGAAGCCCCCATATCTTTTCTGATCTTCCTTCCATTCAGGTCTTCCTACCCTTCTCATGAAGCCACCATATCGTTTCTGTAGGTCTTTGATCTCGTCTTCCAGGTCCGAGCTTCTCCTGATGCTCCTCATGAACCCTCCATAACGCTTCTCCAGCCCACCCTCCTGATCGCCCCTCATCTGCTCCTCATCTCCGCCGGTGCCCAGGATCTCCTTCAGTATGGTGATGGTGTCCACCTCAGGCTCTCCGTCTTTCTTCATGAATCCGCCGTACCTCTTCCCCAGAATCTCCCGGCCGTGGTCTTGGTCCTCCGGCTCCACGTCGTACATCTCTGCAGTCTTCTTCATGAAGCCGCCGTACCTCTTCATGAAGCCGCCGTACTTTTTGGCCAGCTGGTGTCCGCCCTCGTCCTGCTCCTCATCGTGCGTCTCATCTTCCGTGACGCTGTTGGGTTTCTCCCCTTGCAGGATCTCTTTGCAAAGATCCCAGGACTTCTCTGTAGCGAGTTTCCCCTCACATCCTAATGTACACGTCTGTAGCAGTGGGGAGGGGGGGGGGGGGGGGAATAGCCATTTTTAAAAAAA
>JABFEB020000079.1:14499431-14513472 GCA_019775895.2 Stomatorhinus ivindoensis
TGAGTGAATGGTGTGAGTGTGCCTGTGTGAGTGAATGGTGTGAGTGTGCCTGTGTGAGTGAATGGTGTGAGTGTGCCTGTGTGAGTGAATGGTGTGAGTGTGCCCTGTGATGGGTTGGCACCGCATCCTAGGCTCTTCCCTGACTTGTACCTCTAGGCTCCAGACCTCTGTGACCCTGAATAAGACAAGTGGATACAGTAAATGGTTGGGTGGATGTTTATTAGTCTCTAAATGTATTTTTATTGAACGTATATGCTACTGTAAACCTGCAATTTCCTTCAGGCGGGTATCTATCTAATCGGCTTGACTAACTCCCGATATCGGCATATATAACACTACAGACAGGAAGAGAATTAACTGCCCCTCTCCCGGCTGTAAGTGGGACGTCAGGGCATGGTGGATGATAAGATGCGTTGCGGCCTAGCAAAAAGGGGACCTTATTTCTGTGGTATTACTCGACTGCTTTGGAGCATTTCTTAAATGACAATTAACAAAACAACAAGTACAATCCCCTCACCATAATGTCACTTCTGCACAGCACAACATCATTTCTCATGGCTTCGCAGAAATTCCCAAATGTTTTACTCCATATATGCAAATGGTTTTTTACAATTATCATCATTTGGCATAATGTTCAGTTGCTTTAGTCTTGTGGGCCAAAAGAGACCATGTCGGTTCCCATAGTAATAATTTTAGACTCAGAACTATATATGTATGTGATCATCGTATTATTCACCACATGCAAAACAGGTAACCAAGCTGTCAAAATGATTAAAAATATATATTCCATAAACTCTGGCGATATGGCATTGTTGGTTCAGTACATGATTGTGTTGCTGTGTTGCTGTTTTTGTGTTATATAGAGCTGTGTGACTTTTTTGTTTGCAATTGTACCGTGTCTTGAGATCTGAAGAAGTTACATGTGCATGTGAGTGCTTATTCCTGCAAAAGAACTGAATGTAGAGCCTTGTAATATTGAAGCTAGTGTCAATGACATGAATAAGTAACAGTTTGCTAATGAAAAATTATCAGTCAGCGACAATGAGAAAGTGGGAACTGACTATCATTCAGCATTGTGGAGCTCTGGCACATGCTCACACTGACGCGCTGACAGTATATCAAAGCACTTTGATGCTCAGGGTTAAAACAATGCTGATTGTACTTTTCATTTTAGTGGCACTGACTAATTCATTGGAATTATTTGCTTTTGAGACATGAGTTCATTATTTTACATTACAGACTTTTGCTGATAGACAATAGTGTTGTGCTATGTATACAGACTGTTTGGAGAAATGCTCTTATAGTCTTGAGAATGTTAAGCATGTTTCAAGAAATGTGCCAAAGCAATTGAGAAAAATCGAAAAGTCAACGCATTAGAACCAGATATAAATAAATGGCCGGAGACAAAAGAAGAATTAATGAAGACTAAAGTAAACAACGGGGGAAATGCTGAAGGACACATGGATTCAGAACAGGCTACTGAACAGTGACCGCCCAACAGCGAGAAACGACACAATCAGGCATGCCGTCCCCAAGTCGTGTGGGAATTCCTCTGGGTGCCTTACTACCCCTCCCCCCCCCAGTCTAAAAACACGCAGTTAGGTGATTCAGTGACTCTGAATTCCCTGCAGTGTGTGAGCCTGTGCCCGTGGTTGGAAAGGTGATGTCACCACTGGACACTGGAATAAGGCCCTTAACCCCCAGTTGCTCCAGGGACAGGCTGACTCTACTTTCTCAACTGTGTGTTGCGATGTAAAAGCATCTGCTGAGTAAACTTCATGTAATGAACTGAATAAGTGGTCAGAAGATGGATGGATGGATGAATGGATGGATGAGGAACCTGTTAAACTTCACAAATCACAGGAAATATAACACATGTATGACAGACCATCAAGTGGATTGTGGATAGTGAAGTGTTTGTTTTCCCAGGCTACTTTTAGCCAGGTGATATATGTCTTTTGGGATTCAAACAGTCTTTCTTCAAAGAGCCTCCACACCAGGCCTGGTGGATACCACATTCTCCATAGAGATATAGGTTGCACCATAAGGGGCGCATTCAGGGGCGGAGCCATGAGGGCACTGGCTCCAGATGACAGCCGATTGGCCCCCAGAGTTCCCCCTCTCCTGTCACTCACCTACGTGGCACATGTCATTTGTTAATGATAAATTGGGCCCCTCTGTATAAATTATGGCCCATCTTATATCCCACATCTTTAAAAAATCCTGCAATTACTCTATGTATCTCCACCCATCACCATCTTCTCCAGTCTCGTTTTTAATGATCTGATTTATCCCAGACATGCTGACTAAATGCTCACAGAGAGAGGACTGTGTAGCTTTTAACTGATCCAACATGAACTCAGGCATTTTTCTATGTCTGTGAAAAGATGGTGGCTGAAGCGGCTGATGGTCCATCCTTAACTGCTGTCCCAGAAGCTTGATGATGTTTTTCGCTGCATTAATATCGGTTTGTGATACAGTCAGAGCTTTAAATGTGCTGATTCAGGAACAAAACCAGGTTATTGCCCCTCAGGAGTGATGTAGAGCGACAATCCCATGTGGAGCGCAGCCAAGGAGTGACCGTGAGTCATCCTGTGGCTACTCGGCGACGTCACCAAACATCACGCCAGCAAACTTCACCAGTGAGTCACAGCTTCACAGGAACTCCAGGACTCTTTCGCTGTATCGGGTTATATTGTGTAGATGCCGAAACAGCAATAAAGAAGAATGTTAACCAATAGTTCCTAAGCGCTATAGATTACTAAATTGCTAAACGTGCTAAAAATGATATAAATGATAACAACGCTTAAAATGCTAAAAGTTAGTGGGTTACTGTGAGGAGATGGGGGGCAGGACATGATGAAACAATGAGTCAAAGTCAAGACTTTGGTGATCAGATCTGGGATCAAAACAAACTTCCAGCATTGCTTACTATGTACTTTCAGTGTTCCAAACTTCACATAAATCTGACATATTTACAATATGCATTAAAATTAAAATGAGTGTAATACCAAAATAAATATATAAGAAATAATTTATATTCGGGGGTGGCATGGTGGTGCAGTGGTTGGTAAGGTTGCCTCACACCTCTGGGACCTGGGTTCGAGTCTCTGCCTGCGTTACATGTGTGTGGAGTTTGCATGTTCTCCCTGTGCCGTCGTGGGGTTTCCTCTGGGCACTCCGGTTTCCCCCCACAGTCGAAAGACATGCTGAGGCTGATTGGAGTTACTAAATTACCCATAGGTGTGTATATGTGAGTGAATGGTGTGTGGGTGTGCCCTGCGATGGACTGGCCCCCCATCCAGGGTTGTTCCCTGCCTTATGCCCATTGCTTCTGGAATAGGCTCCAGACCCCCTGTGACCCAGTAGGATAAGTGGGTATGGAAAATGGATGGATGGATAATTTATTTGCCAAGAATTAAGTTTATGATATTGAATGAAACGTGTGGCCATGCCCAGTCAGTGAAAGTGTGTTTCCTACCCCTAGTCCCCAGAGTGTTAACTCAAAAGTGCTCCAGGGACTGACTGGCTCTGTTTTCTCAACTATATATCATGTTGGATTATGGTGTCTGTTCAATCAACATAGTGAGCCTTGCAGTTTATTGACTGTTTGTACTTATTCTAAATATCAAGAAGAACAATGAACAACAAACCAGGGATTATTGAAAAGGGCAACCTGAGGCACTTGGGGTTTCACAGTTTGTATAATTTGTTTCCGAATAAACAATTTCGAAGAGTAAAAATCAGATACCAAGTTCTTACTTCTGTGTTTGCTTAGTTTCATTGTGGGCCAGAACAGCCCCCTTACAGAACACACAAAGTGAATGCAATGTAAATGTCATCCAGCATGGACACCCACCGCTGCCTTGTAGGATGCGAGCAGGAGATATGGGGGGGGGCTAGGTAGTATTTTTGGAGTAAACGTGACTGTGAAGAACAAATTTAAATAGTGGATACATGGGCAGGCACACGCACACACACACACACACACACACACACATACAGACACACACACACATACGCACACACACACACACACACACACATACAGACTCACACACACACAGACACACACACACATACGCACACACACACACATACGCACACACACACATACGCACAGACACATACACACACACACACACATACGCACAGACACACATACACACACACACACACATACACACAGACACAGACACACACACACATACACACAGACACACACACACACACAGGTTTGTAGTTATATCTTTGTGGGGACTCCCTATGGAGAAAACTCTAATCCCAGCATGACGACCTTAACCCCTACCCAGCCCCAACCTTAACCCTAAGAAACCAAACATAATATGAGACTTCTGGCATTTTTATTTTTTGAGTTTTGATTGCAGTCACAAATCTTTTTGGGGTTCTGAAAAATGGTCCCCACAACGTCAAAATAACAGATCTTTCTTTCATCATGGGAGTCATTTGGTCCTCATGTGTAATATAAACATAATCCAGACACATGGACAGTCACAGACACACATACTGCTCCTGCGTTGGTCAGAACATGAATACATTACTCTTAAGAATGAATGCCATTTAATGAAACATGATCACAACCTATACTCCATTATATATCCACTCATCCATCCATCCATCCATCCATCCAATTTCTCTTGTGTCAGGATAGACATTTGTAAGTTGCTCTTGTTATTAGTATTAGCTGTACTATGGTATTAGTATTGGCTGTACTATGGTATTAATATTAGCTGTACTATGGTATTAGTATTAGCTACACTATGGTACTAGTATTAGCTATACTATGGTGTTAGTATTAGCTGTACTATGGTATTAGTATTAGCTGTACTATGGTATTAATAATAAAACTCCCTTCATCATTGACGTACAGCTTTGAGATACAATAAACTGAGCGTAATGTAAATGTCATGCTGTCATGAAAATGATCTTCAATTTAAATTCCTATTATAGCTGAGCCATTTACACTTTATTGAGATAGTAAATGCTTCTGTGCGAAGTAACACACATTTTTTTTGAGGAAGCTGGGTAAGCTAATGACCTGTGCAGCAGGGGCCTGAGGGCCTTTGCCTAAAGGCCATAGGAATTGAACCAGTGACCTCCAGTATCGGATCTGAACCAAGTGACCACCTCACCCTAGAAGAAGGGTCCTGCTTTTACACAGACTCCACCTGTAAAGCAGCGAATGTGTATATGACTGCCAAACAAGGTCTGTTTCTGTCATTTACATTTTATATTTATTTTATTCATTTATCCAAGACCCTGTAACTGGTCTCACATTAGAGCAAATAGGGCAAAAGCTATGCAATCCTTAAAATAATTAAACCGTAAAAGTTATGATGAAAACAACGGTGAGGAAAAGGTTTTTGCTCACAAATTTTTCTTTGAATTAATAATAGATATTTAAATTTAACACAAAAAGTGCACTAGTTATATTATTTTCTTCATGTATTTTTTTTAAAAAGGGCAACAGGACAATTGAAAAGTCTATCATTGCACTTTTCATGGTGCATGACTATAATGATTTTTAAAATGGTAAAGCTCAGATTTGGTCTCTGCAGAGAATAATTGCCCAGGTCTGCACTGAAGGCTAATATGACAAAACCGTTGTGGCATTTAACTGGAGTGAGATCGCGCTGACAACAATTCAGGCGGATAATGTAGCAACGATAACCAATAAGTATCACCAGTATTTCAAATGTATCATAAAAATAAACTTTATTGCAAGAAGACAGCAGGAAAATAATCGGATAACTACATTTTTTATTTTGGTTCCATTAACATCCCTGCTGTGGTTAAGCTTCCCACAGTGACAAGACAATAAACTCTCCCCAAAACTTGGCATAAACATACCAATTACAGTACTTTTATAATATACTTTGTTATCAATTTGATGAGGGAGTTATTTGAAGAGGAAATAACAATAATTTAGCAAGCAGTTTTCGGGATTGTGTTATTTTATTAATAGAGGGCATACGTTATGGTTCCATATCAGACACTCACATTATTTCAACTTAACTTGGAAGAATGAAAATAAAACAGCCATTCTTACTGGCATACAAATACCACTCAGAAGAGGAATATAGTCTTGATTTTAAAGTTAAACATTCACGTCGGAAAACATCAACGCTGATCCTAGATGTAAGTCGATGAGACCTGTGTATTAATATATAACAGGGAAATATCAAGTTGTATGATTTCTTTCCTAATGTGGAAGGGGTAAGACATATCTTTAAAGGGGAATATATTAGCTGCATGCTTCATTGTGTGATGAGGGAGATAAAATCTATGAATTTTATGATGCAATATCATGAGGAAGATGCTGTTTACATCTCACAGTGCTGGAGTCATTCACAAGTGATATTAAAAATGAGACACGACCCTTATTAATATGTCAGGAAACAGTCGAATGTCAAGTGATTCCTAGACTCCTCCATAAAATGCTGAGAAGCATTAACCCTTTGCTGAAGGACTCAGTCAGCTGTGGTTGCCATTGTCTCCCAGCTAGCTTATGTGGCATTAAATCAGATTAATGCTGAACCTTTTAGTCTATGCAAAATATTCCCATGTATGAGTCTTTGGGCTTTTGGTAACTGTGTTCTATGTGTGTACGCTGTTATGTAGAGCTTATGAGAAATCGAAGCACACCCCTGATTATTAAACCATATATGACCTTCATCCTGTCCTCAACAAGTCCTAAAAGCACATAAATCAATCTTGTGAGACATATATACACAGATTTTACATGATCAATGATTATTAAACAAAATGCAGTCACCCAACAGTCAGTTCTCCATTGTTAGAGAGTGAAGTGCAGCCTTACTGGTTTTATACCAGTAATAAGGTCATTAATAAGCTCGGAATCTAGGGCAGGGTTCCCCAGTTCTGGTCATGGAGGGTTTGTCTGTGACACAGTTTGCAGATTTTCCTGCACACACCTACTAATCCTGCCAATTAGCTGGTGAGCTGAATAAGGTGTGTTTGAGCGGGAAAATCTGCAAACTGTGCCACAGGCTGGCCATCCAGTACTGCTGCTGGATTTTTAGTAGCCCCAGTGGCCTAATGGATAAGGCATTGGCCTCCTAAGCTAAGGGTTGTGGGTTCAAATCCCAAGTGTGACTACTTTAAGCACCATAACCTATTTGCAGACCGTTGTGTATACGTAAATTTACTTTGCTTCATGTGTCCATTACTTTGCACAAAAACCTCTCCTAGATAATACCAAATGTGAACGCTGTAATATTGCTGCCCCACTGGATTCCTTTGGGCCTGCACCCTTTCTCACAGTGGAGAGGAGGGGGCTATCAACATAGCTAAAACAAGGCAGAGCTCAGCCCCTACGACCGTTCCCAACCTACATCAAGCGGGGTCTGATTTAATTCGTTTTGATTTGAGGTCTGAGTTACTTTCCAGGAGTGCTAGGAGGGATTCAGGTAGACAGGCAGAGCCTTCGGCTGCCAAATCGCATCCCGTCGTTGAGTCGGTGGGTGGTTCCTTACCATGTGAATCCAGGGACTGTCAGCTCGGCTGGCAGTGCGCAGGTTTGTGGCAGCACATCATGCTCAGGTCAAAAGATTCCCGTGACAGCCTCAGGAAAGAAAGTCACGCTGCTCATCAGTGTAGGACGTCTGTCCTCCAGAAGGATTATTTGCAAATGGAGAGAGATGCTTATTGTTCGCCTGGATCGCGGGTGGCACGTTAGCCCTGCGTGTGGTGTATGTTTTGCATTATCTGTGTTGTTCTGCATTGTTTTGTTTTGCACTGTCTGTATTTTTACATTGTTTTGCATTGTCTGAATTGTTTTGCATTGTTTTGTTTTGCACTGTCTGTATTTCTACATTGTTTTGCACTGATAGTTTTGCACCATCTGTATTGTTTTGCCTTTAGTTGTCTGTTTTGTTTTACACTGCCTTGTCGGTATTGTTTTGCATTGTTTCATTTTGCACTGTCTGTATTATTTTACACTGCCTGTATTGCTTTGCACCATCTCTACTGTCACCACTGTTTTGCACTGATAGTTTTGCACCATCTGTATTGTTTTGCCTTTAGTTGTGTCTTTAGTCTCTTTGTAACCAAGTGAGGCTGAGCAGCTCAGCCTTCCAATGCACTTGTTGCACATGGCCAACATAGATCTTGAATTTATTCAGAACTTCTTCTTTACGGTAAAAAATTCAGTCATCTATCTTGCCCTCAGGCTTCCCAAAGGCATGATTATTATTGTCATGACTGAGTCTCTCCATCTTACTCTGGTCATACTATTCCTCTCCTCCAAGTTTTGCAGTCTTTTCCCATGCACTGGGCCCTCTTCTAATATACACAGATATTCTATGTTACTGGTCCAGGAATATGGACAATAATTCAAGCCCCATTGTCATATTACTGCTTCATATCGAAAAAAAAAAAAAGGTTATAAAGATGGCAAATTCTCAGTACTTTTTGCAAGGTCCAATGTCTGTTGAAGAATTAGTCGCCGTTTTCATGAAAAATGCACAGTAGGATGGTTTGAAGACATCTTAACCCCCAGATATCTGTAATATAGACATAATTTAAAAACTTGTGTAATAGCATCATTTCTTTAGAAGGTCACATCTGTGCAACTCAAGAGGCAATGATTGTAGGGCAACGTTACAAAACAGCCAGTCAGTTATGCCATTTAATAAATATTTATAGGCATGTTTATAATGCTAGTGAGTGCATTATATTGCTTTATGAAAGTATTTATAAATTAATAAAAACATGGCCTTAAGTAAAGTGTTACCAGTTTTCCTTCCTTGCCCCACCCCCGAAAAAAATCCAGACCCACCACTACATAAAAGGCTGCTACCGACTGAAAAACGACAAAGGTTTCAGCTCAGCTAACATGCACATGCCAGCTGGACTACGGACGCTAGCTACCGATCGGGTGTTTGGCATTGGCTTGCTACTGTCAATCCATCTGTCTGTCGCTCTTACGAATTACGAGGGAATCCCAATCCCCATGAACTGCGACTTCATCTTTGTGCGCTCCGTTTTCTGCACTCTCGATGTTTATCATCATCTGTATGTCACTTCAGCCATGACTTCGTCAGCATTACGCCAGGAGAATGAAAGTGCCATAATTTTTCATGTTAAACACCAATGTTGCTGTCAATGTCGTGAATCAGCGGCTCCAGGGAAGTCCCCTCTGGTATATACACCGACTGTGACACCGGTGCCCTGGAAACTTGCCCAGAAGGTCTCCACACCACTCACTACATCCACCATATTCCAGCTGATCCCCAGGCTCAACTTTCTAATCACTGAAAAGATGCGCTTTCCTTTTATCGGGGATCCTGACAACCACTAGTGCGTCTTATCAAGTCCCGGCTCCAATTTCCTGCTGGAGATAACGAGAGTTAGGAAAAGAAATCATCGACTCAGTAGTTGCCCCAGAACAATCTTCAAATCTATGAAGAAAACTCAAGCCTGCAGTATAACAAGATGGGCAATTAATCCTGAGAGCAAAACACCCGCCAGACCTGCTGTTGCTGTCTTTGACGGTTTTTCTACAATATCACTGTGAGCACTCAGATGTATTGTGCTGTAATCTGTCCCTATTAGTATTGTAATCTGTCACTGTATGTCTTCAAACGACGACTTAAAACACACCTTTTCCAGATATACCTCAACTAGCACTTCTGGTATTTTTCTCTGAGCTCCCTTCCTAAAAAAAAAAAACCTGCACTTTCCCAACAGAGTATTATGTCGATGGTAAGCATAAGCCTTGGTTTTACTGAGCTAGTATCGGGAGGAAATTCATTGTGAAGTCTTAAAGCACTTATGTAAGTCGCTCTGGCTAAAGGCGTCTAATGTAAATGTAAATGTATTAGTCTTAAGACTCGAGTATTCATTAGCAAAATAAAATGTGTTACTATATATGGTGATACAAAAATACAAAGGCATTACCTGGGTGTTCAACACCAGGTGGCGCAGTGGTAAAAATAGGTGAGCTACAGATGGCCAGGGCGCTCACTATGGTTGTATGGGGCTTGGAGCAAATGGTTTATTGGTTAATCTCCAAGGTGCTTTGGAAGGGATTTTTCTTTTGCATCTTGAGGGACTTCAGTATCTGCTGAGCTTGCATTTAACTTGTCCATTTGTCTGGTACAGTATAAGTCCACAGTGTGATTGGAGCCTATCCCAGACATACAGCCATGGAAAAAAATAAGAAACCACTCTATATTTTTAAATAAATCAGCATTTTAAAATCCTGGCTTAATTGTAGTTCTGCTGGCAGAAGGCTACACTGAGCTGCAGCTGGCTGCTTCCAGGTTCAAAGTTCCTAAGACATCAGCACACAAAAATAAGGTGAAGCAGGAGACACTGGGAATGACCAGAAACCAGCCAGGTGAAGTGACTTTCTAATGCCAGAGATGGCTGTTAACTTATGCAAGTTTCTCATTAATCGTAGGATGACTTCAAGTGACCTTCAAAAGGAATGGGAAACATTAAGTGCAGGTGTGAAGTGCACTGCTAGGACAGTTCACATCAGGCTCCTAGAAGCAGGACTAAAGTCCTACAAAGCAAGGAAGAAGCCCTTCATTAATGAGAAGCAGGGAGGAGCCAGGCTAGAGTTTGCAAAAACAAAAACAAAAAAAAAACTTTACACAGAAGCACACCCATAAATTGAGAAACGATGAAACAAAAGAAAATGTATTGTGGTCTCTTCATTTTTTCTAGGCTGGGGACACCCTGGACAGAATGCCAGTCTGACAAAGGGCACTGGGCATCCTGGATGGGATACCAGTCCATTACAGGGCATGCAACCACACATTATGGGCAATTCAGAACCTCTGAATGTTTTTTGGGATGTGGGAGAAAACTAGAGTGTTGGAGGAGACCGCACGCACGCACACAGAACAGACTCCCGGTCCCTTAGATGTTATATTGTGCAGATGTCATGTATGTAAGCAGTGTTGTCAGGTACAGCAAGATTCCCCAGCCCAAAGTCTTCTTAAAATCAATGTTACAATTTAAAGTCTTCTTAAAATCAATGTTACAATTTCGTTGCACTTTTTTATGCTATCATTATACTAACGCATATGATAATGCTGCATCGATAGTAATAATAGTGGGTAATGCAATCGTGGAACTGGCGCCTTGATATGTTGTTACGCTGAGATACATGTGACCAGGAATTCATCTGGAATAAGACAAAGTAAAAAAGAAAAAGAAAAAAATGGGAGATATTCTCAGTTCCTTCCCAAAGGTTGAATGTCTGTGTAAGTGGGAAGAACAGTCAATATCAGTTATTACTGTACTTACATGGTATCTTTGACCAAGCGCTTAACTTTCGATCCTGTATTTATCAAGGTCTGGTTTTCCCCACGGTTGCCAGATTTGGTCAGAAATCGTAAAGACAAGTCTGCACACACATTCACAAGTATGTAACAGTTTTATTACCTTGTAAATCATCTGTGGGGATCGCAAAATATTCCAGCACTTCTGCTTTAGCCAATGTTAGCTTTATAATGGAATAATACACGTTGCTTGTGTTTGACTCTGAAAGTGTGGATGTCATTCCAGATGCGCGAGTTAATTGGCAACTATGCATTCTGTGCGCATCTTTCCCTGATTTCCGGTGGCTAACTATTCAGTATTACTTATGACTGGGAACAGCTTGCGTTCATAGTAATTAATTTATTTTTCCCGTTACAGTCCACTGTCGCGGAGCATTATGAAATCAACCCAAAAACCTGCTACCAACGACCTCCTAATATTTACCCGAACTGTATTTTAAATTAACCCAATTAGGTAAACGGGGGACCCAGTGACTCCTATAAGCTCACCAAACTGCGTTTTTAACACAGGAGTAACAGGGTTGGTTTATCGCCCCTGAGTTTAATGCCCACAGTTTGCCGAATCTAAATGCTTTTGACGCAGCATGTGAATGGATCCTGTCATTCGATTCAGCATTAGAATGAATCAGTGAAGTCTTCCACGTGTTTGGACACAATAGCACGAATATTGCTGATATTTTTTTCTTTGTTTTACAAACGAAAAGATCACAAGCGGGTGCGTAGAGATCACAATGTCTCACATTTACAGAAGGCGGCATTTACTGTTTCCAGTCAGAACTCGGGTCTGCAGAGCCGAGTTGCTGTTTGGTTTTTTTTTTTAACTACTGTACTGCTGAGTCGTATTTTACCAGACTGAATGACACAGTCACACTTCTGTAACAAAAAACACGCACAGAGACAGAGCGAAGAATGGTACAAAACCTAATTTTTATCCCTATATAAGTAACACGGCACCCTCCTTTCAACAAGAAAGAAGAAAATGATGGAAAATGGGAAGAAAATGGTGGTCATGGATTAGTTCGGTAACATACGTTCTTTTATGTTTGAACGCTAGGCTAGCATGCTAATAAAGGCCCCCAGCGGGTGCACAGGAGATACTGCCGCCTACACCTTCTTCAGAGAAAAACACCCATAATTTTCAGTTTTTTTTCCACTGTATCCCGAGGTGAAGATAACAGTTCAGTCCCTTGTCTGCTACTGAAATTAAAAGGAAGCCACAAACCAATCACGAGTTCTGAACGACTGGTTAGCATTGCCTTTGGTTAGCGATTAGCATAGCACGGGCAGCTATTTACTGTGACGGTACAGTTGATTTACACTGAGGAGGACTGAAGAGCCTTTTAGACTTGTAAATTAGAAGCATTTATACTACGGCACTGTTGAATTCTGACCGGTCAGAAGGGTTTTGATTAATTGTCTATAACACATGTAATGCCAGATAGGCAGATCACAGTAGTAAATCACTGCACGATTATAATCTTTAATTCTAACGGTACTTAAAATTTCAGAAGTAGAATGCAATTTAAAATTAAGTTAAAATGTTTAATCATTGGTGGGAGACAGCAGTTCTAATAAATACCTGCATTCCCAAGTCGTAAACATAAATAATGTCTTCAGTTACAAATATGTAAACCATATGTTTGGTGACTGTGGTATAAGTGCATGATACACTGCAAGCTGCTGGATGTCATCTGGTTCTCTGCTTCCACAGCTGTGCAGCTAAAAATGCATGGCTTGTGTCGCATTAACCATTACATGTTGGATTGATAGACTCTAACAGGAAGTGTTAACTGTACTGTCTCCTAATATGGTTCCATTTAAACCACCTGAATAATCATGACCTACATATGCCAGTGTCTGTGTGGGCAGATATTACAGCTCAACATCTGTTTCTGTGAAATAAAAAGAAAAACCTGCCTTTGTTTGTTGAAGCCGCTGGGGGTGCTGAGTCATTTAGTGCAGCCTCTTCGTAGCCCCCCCCCCCCAAGTCTATGGAACCCACAACAATTGAAGCTATTTGATTTGTAAATAGATTAATGACAAATACAGTGCAGCACCTGTGTAAACATGCATAGTAATAAACTGTACTTATGCCCAAAATGTGCAGTGTCATTTTTGTACACATCAGCAACAGACTTGACAGGGAGTTTTTTTTAGGAAACCTCAAACTGTATCAAACTAACAATACAGTTACTTGCTATGAAGTTTTGCATCGCTACTTTCAGGATGAGGTTCTGTCGTTTCTGATGAAATCAGAAATTCAAATGAAATTAATCAACGCTCGACTTTCAGCTAGCATGCTAAAGAGCCTAAATATTTTATCCCGAGCTATGTGGTTGTGAATAAGTTTTGAAGTTTTGGTCTGGTAACTTGAAGCTAAAGCTCGCTGCACGAAGCTGCCAGCCCCCTGAATAGACATTTTCGGCACTGAGAAAAATGAACACATTATCTACTAATTGCTGTGCCTTTAAGCTAGCTATTTCCATCAACACTGTTCTTAGTGTTAATTTTCTGAATCTCTAGCTATTGTTTGAGTAAGCAAAGGTGGGTTAGTAAGACATGACCTTTAATATAGTAATTAGCAAGAGGTGTAGCTACAGGTTAGGGGGCATTGTTCACAGACATGGATTTATAACTAGAATGATTTTGATTCGGGTCTCTGGAGGTTGAGTGGGGGGGGGGGGGGGCTTTTTTTATGGTCAGGC
>JABFEB020000079.1:14544576-14566077 GCA_019775895.2 Stomatorhinus ivindoensis
GGGGGAGGGGGTTGTGGGAGGATTGGTACTCCTCAATATTTTATTTGGATTCATTCATCCTCTGCAATAAATAGACCTTTGAATTTAAATTATTAAGCTGTGTAACACTCTGTCCTAAGCTGTTGAGTTACAGCAGAGCCTCACCACTCTAGGGCAGTGTGTGTGTGTGTGTGTGTGTGTGTGTGTGTGTTTGCATTTCTTCCCTCTGTGTCTGTGCGAGTCTTTTTCCGTCTACTCCATTTCCCTCCCACAATCCAATGACAGTCTGCCGTCTCTGCATTGTCTGTGGTGTGTGAGAGCGTCTGTCTGTTTCCTGGCTTCCCATCCAGTGTGTCCCCACTGCATCCTGGCTCACCGACGGCTGCTGGTTTAAATCCCAGGGTCAGCGGAATGATGTCACCATTGGGTGCTTGAGCAAAACCCTTAACTTTAGGGCAAGATCACAAAGACTGACTTTTACACATCATAAAAATCTAGTTATACAAAATATTTATACTCAGAGTCAACTAAGCCAGTTAAGTTACTATTGGGTTCGAAGAAAATTAAGAATAAAATTCAAGAATGAGAAGTCAAAGTATAGAAAGTCCCAAAAAAAGCTGTCTGAATCTTCAGGTGAACATCACATTGTGTGAAACTATCTGAACTTATGTCATTCGTGATGTTAGGCATATAATATCATGGACAAAGTCCACTGGAGGTTAGATCATCAATGAAGTATTCAGTTCAACGCGTCTACTTTAAAGCCCCCCTTGAAAATCCTGTCAAAGCACATTAGAGTTAGGTATCCCTTGGGGACTTCTATAGACAGCTGTGTTGACACTTTTAACTGGCGAGGCCTCTTAATGTGAAACGTCGCCCAGGGCCACCACTGAAATGTTTGCGTTCGGTTCAGATAAAGCCCTCTCGGAGGAACTATTAAATCTCCTATTAGGTTTCTGGCCAAAAGGAAAAGGTTCGATTGTTTACTAGCACTGCGGGATTATTTGCCGATGGAAAGGGTAATCCAGTACACAGAGTTTAGCATTTACGACATGTTAGCGTTACCTGTGGCTTTGGTTAACTCAGGGGGAGCGATCAAACAACCACCGGAGGCTAAATGCTTATAGCAGCCGAGCTGAGAGTTAATATGGCTGGAATAAAAAATGTCAGAGCACATATTCTCTTTCGTGACAAGCATTTGGGACTCCTTAGCCGTGTAACATCTGAAAAGAAGGTAGAAGACTTTCATTTAATTTGTATTTTTTTAATAGAAGGCACGAGTGGGATGAAATTGAACTGTATTCCTCTTCAGATCATTCAACATTTTGGGATGACATACTATTTATAGACCAGACACTTTTATCCACAGTGACACACAATTCAGAAATCAGAGTCAGCCAGCGCCTGGAGTCAGCCAGCGCCTCAGGGGCCAATCGATGCAATCACTCTGCTGATCATGAGACTTGAACCAGCAACCTTCTGCTCACGGGCATAGAGGGCAAACCCCACCGAACCACACAACACCCTACATACAGAAAATGGTTAGTCTGTAAATGTACGTCTAAATATAAAATGATTTACTTCTTTTAAAAGTTTAAAAATGGGAATGGAAATTGATAATACCTCTAAAAGGTTTCTAGTTCTAGGTACAGTCACTAAAAAACTTAGGTAATACCGAACTGGTATTATTTCAGATTTCAAAACAGTGATACACAAATTAAGTTTTTTGCCGCTACTTCAATTACATTAGAATGTGACGGTCTTGGTATAATTTGCCCTAATTTGCCCTAATTTTTATGATGCATATACCGATAACAGTGGAGGGAGAGCAGTTTTTCCAGGGGGATAAAGGTCTTGCTCAAGGATCCAATGGAGACATGGGATTTAAACCAACAACCTTCTGACGACAGTTACAGAGGCTTGAATGGCTGAACTTTCACCACCTGCTGAACAGAAGTGCTGATGAAGTGAGAGGAGAGAAGGAACCAAGGAGGAAGAATAGCTAAGAATAATCTTCAGTGAAAGTTTCCTTTCCTGTTGTGTTTTTGTTGTTGGTGTATATTACTTCCTGTTTTTTTTTCCTTGGCAGCCGTTTTCTTAATTTCCTGTTCAAACCCATATACTGAGAAGGGGCCATAGTGGTGATGGCTAGCAGCTCAAAGCCTTAGACATCAGTCACGAGCTGTATAACAAAGCCTTCATGGCACATCAGAGCCTACCGCGACAGAATATTACATATTAATGGGATTTCACATGGGCAGATCAACAGACACATCGTGGTGCGTCTAAAACGAGAGCTCGCGGTATGGGGATTTACATATTACCCACCTTGGCAGAGTTAATGTGGATAAACGCTCCAGGCAGGTTATGCTCGTGATGCAAGAGTGAGAAACCGGTATCGATTCGAATTAATTGGATTCACGCCTTGCTCCCTTGATGAAGAGTGGGAGGCGTCTCACACGACGCCATTTGACCCTGAGGTTCCGGTGATATATTTCTCGCGGGGAGCCACTTCACCCTGCTATTTGTCAGGTAGGCAGAATATTGAAGCAGTAAGAGACCCATGCATGTTTATAAAGAGCTGGACAGCACAACTAGCCACTGAGTAAATGGACTGAATCATACCTCTTAAACCCCCTTTCTTGTTCGGATCGGGTATTTTTAATCTGTAATTCGTCATACCTTCCACTGATCTATTATGTAAACTTGAGTCCCGGTGTTTAATCATTTCAGCTAAAGTGTCAGGCTTTTGTGGTTCATGGGCTGTGTTTTCATGCTTTGTGTTCATTTGAATCAGTAACATCTGTTAGCATCAAATTGTACTAGCATAGAGCTATCATACTGTACTAGAAGAGAACTATTACATTGTGCTAGCACAGAGCTATCATATTGTGTTCAACCAAATCAATCATATCATGCTAATATGGAACTAACACAAACCAATTACATCATGCTAGCATAAAGCTAACCCCTTGTGCTACCAGTTACAGCTATCCCAGACCTTTCATATAATCCAAGCACAAAACTATTACAATGTATGCAGACAGACATGATAGCATAGATTTATGTAATAAAGCTAGCACAGACCTACCTGCTTCATGGTAGTATAGCCCTATCATATTGCGGCAGCATAAACTTATTAAATCCTGCTAGCTGCAACCAGTGTTTCCCAATCCTGTCCTTGGGGACCCCAGACAGTCCACATTTTTGCTACCTCCAAACTCTGAATACATCCATACCAGGTAGTTGGTGTCCTAGATGGGAGCAGGAAGGGAGTAAAAATTTGGACTGTCTGGGGTCTGTGAGGTCTGGATTGTGAGACACTGGCTTAACCCTATCACATTGTGCTAGCTTAGATCTATCAGATCTTTATAGCTTAGACCTATGAATGAATGCTAGATAAATATAGCACTTCTCAAGACACCCAAAGTGCTTTGTAGAGCCAATAGAGATGCACTTCAACCACCATCATTGTGTAGTACCCACTTTGCAACTAGGGTGACCAGACAATCCATGTCAGGGAGACACTTTAAGCTACTTCGGGTTTTACAAACTACTTTCAAACAGAAAGACTCCTGTGCTCGGCTAAATAGTTCAGCTCTTCTTGTACTTTGACTGGTTTGTTTCCTTGACTGAAAGACTCATCCAGCTGTTTAACATTAGCATTAGTGACACATGAATGATTATAGGAGACTGACCAATCAGCACACAGGACGAACTCAGGGCTCAAGTGTAATGCAGGTACTTTTAATTGAAAAGGTAATTTACAATTCCTGTCCTAGCTCAGTGTCCTCCCTGACATGGATTTTCTGGTCACCCTAGTTGCAACAGCAGCCATTCTGCCCCAGTGCACTCACCCCAAAGTAGCTAAAATGATGAGGGGGCAGGAGAGAACTCACCAATTAGATATAGGGGATGACTAGGAGGCCAGATTTGAAAGAGACATAGTAGGCAATTGGGATACCGTTCCAATTCTTTCAAGAAGATGTCCAGAGATCTTTAATGGCCTCCGAGACTCAGTTTTATGTCTGATCCAAAGGATGCACAGTTTTTATAGTGCAGCGTCCTCATCGCTCCACACAAACAGGATGGGCTAACTGGTTAGCCACACCAACACCTCTTCCAACAGCATCTCAGTTTTCCTAGTTGGTCTCTCATCCAAGTACTGGCCAGGCCCTAACCTGCTTATATCTTCACCGTAGCCAAATCTGGAATGCAGGTGGTATGGCTACTGACATTAAATCACAAGATTCTGGCATATACCTCTCACATCATGCTGTCACAGACCTATCATATTTTGTTATCTTAGACCTGTCACATCATGCTATCTTAGACCTGTCACATCATGTTATCATAGGCCTATCACATTGTGCTAACACAGACTAAATCACTTCATTCTAGAATATAGCTGTGGGTAATAAATATTGACTGTTGTCTATATTGCCTCACACCTGCTGCTTAGCTGTAGGGGAGGGGGTTGCATTTTTATTTGTTTGTTTTTTGGGCCCGTGTCGCTGTACAAGCTTGTCCCCTGTTCCACTAACACCTAAAAACACAGCACTGTACCCCTGAAGACTTTTAGATTATGGTACATTTTATTCCAATTATTTTCCATTCGGATTCTTTCAATTGCTCCTCAAAGTGTTAAATTAATGAAATATGAATAGAGCTATAAAAACTAGCTCGTACGGGACAAGAGGTTGGAAGATGGATCAATAGAGAGGCAAAAATCCCCTTCAAGTTTACCTTGCTCCAGTCTCTCTATTCAATTCTCAGCACTGGAAACCTTTATGCCTCAAACACCTGTCCTAAATAAAACAGATTTTTTTAAATGGAAAAAGAGCACCATCCCCAATATTGTGCATACTTTGTGCACGCCACAGATGGTTGGTGCAGTTGTGAGCTTTTTTTTCCCTTTGAAAATGTTGAAAAATACAGGGAAATGATTTCAATTGTGCTCCAGATAAAGGAACTAGGCCGTTCCATATGCCATTATGCGGCGATGTGGACACATGACAATAGAATCGTTTAATGCAGAAATCAATGTCTGCTGAGCAGCAAGAGGTGGGTTTAACACCTGAACTGTGGCTTTTATGTACAGCTTTTAACAAACCAGTATCCTCAAGTATTTATTTTCGGCTAGTTATACTGGTCCTAGTGTTTTTACATGGCTGATGGGGCGAATCAATATGGTCCTGACGTTAAGCGCAAATGGCACACAATTGACCAACATGCAGGAACAATCAACCGTGCTGGGCCTTTCAAACACTTGCCTGAATTTGGGACTTTGATTCACAGCTGTACCGGATTTTAATATTTAGCACCAGTTGAGAGATCTAATAGGTACCCCTTAGTAATTGGCTAATTCTTTCCTGTCAGATTGACCACTTGAAAGGCTGGGAGATATGGATTGGAAATGTCGAATGTCTTAGAATAAGGACATTTAACCAACAAAGAACTTCACTTGCCTTTCTGCATTTTATGTTTTATCATTGTTTACATAGTCGGTCTCTTTATAACTACCTCAATGTATTTTATATTTATTTTATATATTGTTTTACTTCTTTGTTGTTTGTTTGTATTTTTGATTACATTGGCTCAAAGTCTTTATCATAGTCTAGTTGGGAGAAACACAATGATAATAATTGTTTAAGCCATCACTGTTTTAATCATAATGATAGTCTGAGCTGAATACTGTAAGATGAGTAGATGTTGATTTCATAGGCTGGGTGAAGTCATGTGACCCTCCATTCACCTTTTAATTGGATAACATTTTTGCTTGTCCTTCTTCCCCCGGTGCACCGCCAAACCCCATCTACAGCCCCAACACCGGCCTTGGCTTCCCGGCACAGTCCCCCACTGCTGGGGCTGAAACAGCCATCTGGCCCCTTTTGTCAAACCCCAAAATCCCCATTCCAGCCTTAGACATCCATATCACATGTATCTACTTACTGATGCCCGTCTTGCAACCATGTTTTCTAATAAGCAGTATGATCAAGATAAATATTACAATCGTAATATTTTTTTTAATCACCGATTTTAGATTAAATGCTTCAGTTGCCCTTTATACAAGTATAAGTACATGGGAACACTCCTTTTTGCAGATCCTTTAATGCTCTTCTTCAAAACACACCCCAGACTGAAATTTGGGTCTGCCATTCATCTGCCCCCCTGGGGAATTTCAGATGGTTAAGGGCCTTGCTCATGGCCCCAACACAGATGTGACGATTCTGCTATGGAGCGGATTGGAAGTGTTGATCTTCTGATCATGGATGCAGAGACTAAACCCACTAGGTCACACACCAGCCCGCAATCGTGAAGTGATTATGTGGAGTGTGTATATATGTTTAATTTCATATGAGGTGCCTTAAAAATCCTATTCAGACTCTTCCTGCTATCTTCCTGAACCAGGCAATGGTCAGTGAACAGAAACAGTTCATCAATCATTGACAAGGGAAGGATTGAGATTCTGGGCGCCCTATTCATCACGACCCTGCTTCGAGGTGGGCTGAAGGCAATCACATGTCTCTGGCTCCTGGGTGTACGCATACCTTGCCTGGCTTCCTCTCATTTTTGTGGGGGAAAAAAATTCAGTGTAACGCCAGTGGCAAAGCCCCAAGCCTTCCTTTCCTGTAATATTGCAGAAAGGTTTGGGAGGCTATGCTGTTGACTGAGGGTGTTTTGAAAGAATACATCCTATCCCACAATAACTAGTGTGCACTGCAGAATTCTGGCTAGTGTCTCGGAGTCAGGCACTACTATGGACGACATAAAGGGAAGTTCATTAGGACCCCAGGATGGGATCAGGAAGAAGAAGATTCTATCCTGATTCCCATTATGGATTTTCCTCAAGCACGATGGCTGATCAAGTAATTTTAATGACCCAGGACAACATGTCCTGATTGCATGGTCACATAAAATTATTTTGTCTTATTGAGTGATGAATATTATTCTGTGAATTTTATCACATTGTTGTACCTGGGATCTTATGGCCAACGTCTATGAGATGTCACTTATTCCTTCAAAGTGGTGATATCGGTAAAGTAATTGTTGACCATAAAAAAAATCCCTGCAGCTTCTGCCTTCGAAGGAGATGTTCATGAAAGATTCACAGTGGACGTCATCGGGCCATTAGATCATGCTGCATGAAGACATTGATTTGAGTTTGTCATTGTTGACCGCAGGATCTGTTAGCCTGACTGAGCTCTGCAGGGCAATATTCCAGCTCGATTCAGACGGAGTTGTATTATTTATCACGTCGAGCCAAGTGGGCTTTATTGTCATACCATCTATACACAGGTATACACTGGCGGGAGACAGGGAATTACGCCTCCCTAGGCAGCAACATGGGGAGGCTTTGCACAGCACTTAATGTGCAAAACACAGGACAGTGTGAAAACGGGGACTGGATACAAGGGTTTATAGACATCACAGGCGTGACAGATTTTTACCGCCTGCAACGTGTTTTTAATTTGTCGTGAAATCTGGCCTGCAGACCGATCTTTCATTTGCCATGGAGAATGAAGAATGACATAATGTCAATGCGCTAATTCGCACTGCAGGCATCACCCCCCCCCCCCCCAAGCTGCTGATGAAATAAACCATGTACATAAATTGATATATAATAATAATGTAAAAATTGTAAGTGCCACTTGGAAGGGGGGTGGTTGGTATTCATGGGGTCGGAATTAACACAAGCTTTACTTGTGATTTGCATAAGTGTGTACCTTCCTCAAATGGACTCTTTATTGAAACACTTTTTGTGTGCCACCTGTCAGGTTCCTCAGGCAAGCTCAGGTTCTCCTTCTTTAAACCAGCAAAGGTCATCTTGAATCACCGGCTCCCACACTGACTCAGTGCTGATTGGCTGTTAAATGCCCACCTGACCTCATGTCATAGCTTGGGGTCTTGCTTTGATTGTGTATCGTCTAAGGGAACATCAAGTCCATAACCTGAATCACTGAGTTTTAGGATGAGTTTGCCTCAGGTCATTTTATCTATCGGTATTATTAACTGTGAAATTCCTTTCCAGGCCATTTGGATTGTACTGATTTTTCAGTGTCCCATTTGGAATGCATGGGACACCACTTACTTTTCAATGCATGTTTGCTCTCCTGTTGCCAAAACTGAACACTCTGGGCCAAATAGCCTTTGCTGAAGCAGGAAGTCAGCAGACCGCATGGTAGAACATACTGCGGTAGAGATGGAGTGTCCTGCTATCAGATGAGAGGTTTCTATCCTGCACTATTACCTCTGGGAGTGACATTTGCTGTAGCCTGCTCTTTGGATCACATCCATCTCCAGCGGTTCCCCTGCCTTAAGGACATTAATGGTGACTTTAATGTAACCTGTCCATTTTCAGGCGGCCCATAATCTGTCATGTGTGTAGTCTTCCTCTTATGAGGGGTCAGTGTCAGCCTGGCCAATTTAGTCCAGGGCTGGAGTCGGAGGTGAGCTATCTGTCTCAGAAGGGTCAGTCACGTGACCATTTCCATTTGGTGTAATTGAGACCCCCTATTTCCTTCCTCCTGTCTATCTATCCATCCATCCATTTTATGTAACTGCTTGTCCGATTCAGGGTTGCTGGGGGTCCAGAGCTACTGGCACAAGGCACGGAACAACCCAGGAAGGGGCATCAACCCACTTCGGGTCACACTAATACACCAGTCACTCACACACACCTATGGGCAATCTGATAACTCCAATTAGCCTCTTCATGTTTTTGGACTGTGGAGGGAAACTGGAGAGCCCAGAGGAAAACCCATGATGACACGGGAGAACATGCAAACTCCACATACATGAAAACCTGGTGGAGACCCAAACCCCGGTCCCAGATGTGTGAGGCAAAACTGTAACCCGTCCCACAATTCCAATGCCAGTGTGGCTACTTGCATGATGGTGTGCTGTGTTCAGTAAACCATAGATCCGAAAAGCCTCCCGAACATCTAGTCACAAATCCCGTCCACGCAAAATACTTGCAGGGGGTTTTGTTTCATTTGGTGTTTCATGTATGTCAGTTTAGCATTGTCCAGTGACTCACGTACAGTTTAGCATTGTCCAGTGACTCACGTACAGTTTAGCATTGTCCACTGACTCACATACAGTTTAGCATTGTCCACTGACTCAGGTACAGTTTAACATTGTCCACTGACTCACATACAGTTTAGCATTGTCCAGTGACTAACGTACAGTTTAACATTGTCCACTGACTCACATACAGTTTAGCATTGTCCAGTGACTAACGTACAGTTTAGCATTGTCCACTGACTCACGTACAGTTTAACATTGTCCACTGACTCACATACAGTTTAGCACTGTCCACTGACTCACGTACAGTTTAACATTGTCCACTGACTCACATACAGTTTAGCATTGTCCAGTGACTAACGTACAGTTTAGCATTGTCCACTGACTCATGTACAGTTTAGCATTGTCCACTGACTCACGTACAGTTTAGCATTGTCCACTGACTCACGTACAGCTTTGCGCTTCTTCTCTGGCTACAATGTCAACAAAAACAAATCTTATGACTACTGACGTTGGAATGAAATGTTATAATCTAATTTTCATAAAGTTTCATTATTCTTAACTAATAGTTTTCCAGGGCACTATGTATTCTGTCTTTATCCCAAATGTCACTGAGGTTCCCTGATATTCCAGGTCACTCGTCACCCGCTTACATGCAGAATGCTGTGTCACGGCTTAAGCTTTGCTACATCTTCTGATGTAACTCACCACAAAAGGGCTCCATTCAGCAGTAATACCCTGGCCAATTTTCCCCTCCTAATCCCTCTCACAGCTCACCTCACACATTCACTCCTGAGAAGCACCTCCCCAAAAATTTGATTCTATTACTATTCCAGTATCGAGTTTCATCCTCTTTGTTGACAGAAAAAGAAATTAAATGTAACACGTAACACTTAACAAGGCTTCCATTTAGCAAGACTTCATTAATTTGGGGCTCTGTAGGTTAGGACTTTATCCCTGTGATCAGCTCAAATTCCATGCTTGACAGAGTGATAATGTCACTGAGTGATAATGTCACAGTTAGGTCCTTAACCCAAATCTCTCCAGGAAATGGATGAACCTGCATAGTAAATACATAAATACACAAATACGTAAATACATGTTATGTAAATGTAATTTTCTATTGATTTTGTGACAAAGTGATTTCCAAGAAGAACAAATAACAGCAAGGAAGAGCCAGAAACAACCTGAGGAAACACTCCATGATAAACACTATGGCCCTGTCTGACAGCACTAACCGTACTCACTGTCTGATAGCACTAACCGTACTCACTGTTTGACAGCACTAACCGTACTCACCAGTTTATGACAGAGTAATCACTGAATTCTTAAAGGTGAGTACTGTACATCTATCTATCTATCTATCTATCTATCTGCTAATTTCTGTGTAGCAGTGTTTCCCAATCCGGTCATCGGAGACCCACAAACAGTCCAAATGGACTATCTCACAGAGCTGGGAGGGAGCAAAAATGTGGACCGTCTGTGAGTCCCCAAGGAACGGATTGGGAAACACTGCTGTGTTGCATTAGACATGCGTGAATAAATGAGGAATTACGAATCTACATGTCATGGGGGGTGTTGGCATAATGATTTTCAGAGAGGATGGGTTTAGATGTGCGGTGACCTACTCTCCTTGCCTTTAGTGTACACAGTAACTGCACAGAGGCTTCCCTGAGTCTACAGAGCCGTAGTGGGATATTAAAAATCACTATGCACAGTTATTGCCACACAAATCGCGGACATTTACGTTTCTTTGCTGCATGTAGAGCTCCATAAGCAAGACAGAAATAAACAGGATTATAGCGGCACTCGATTGTCATCCACTCACTTTCCATACCTCTTATCCAGTACAGGGTCGCGGGGGGGGGGGGCTTGGAGCCTATCCCAGAATGCATTTGGCAAGGTACACCCAAGGTGGGAAGCCAGTGCTTAATAGGGCTCAGACTCTCACACATACCATAGACACACATTACAGGGAAATGTGGAGATGCCATTTTTGGACAGTGAGGGGGATAACCAGAGAACTCAAAATGTATTGCACAAGAAGAGGAAGAAATTACAAATGTACTACTAGATAGGTACACGCAATTAATTTTATTAATCGCACACGATCTAGCTCTATTACTAATATCGAAAGCCGCTGTTGCTCTCGAGCTCTACATACAACCAGGAATCCGAACAACTGCCGTCGTATTTATAATTATCCAGCGACGAGCCTTGGAACCCGAGGCGTGACCCGATCGAAGCTTTTCGTGGCGGCTGCAAACCGCTGATCGCGTCATTCCCCGCACACGTGATTAACGCCAAAGCCTTCAGACGTGTACAATGAAGGAGATCCGCCAAACAATATTTGAAAGCATTAATCCGAATGGCCGCTATACATAACCCATATAATTTAAGCCATGATGACAAAGTACTTTTCATCAATGCATTACTTCTTTTTAGAAAGCTGTAAGATCTAATGAAATGCAAAGAGATTGGATGCGGAGAGTATCTGCATATTTTCACCTTTTATCTGCTATAGTTAAAACCAAATCTCCAGGAACCATAGCAGTATCCTACCATCACGTTATATAATGACTGTAATTAGTTTTTCGTTAAAATCATTATAAAATAATAATGGTGTAGTTGATCTTCTAATGCCACTGTGAACTTGGCACTTCTGATGTTTTCAGACACCTATATATATATAATACCAGGGATACCAGCTCTCACGCATCTGGCGTGACTCACACTAGTGTGATCTTACTGCAAATTTATATTTTTCCATTATTAACCCCAAATTAGCGGCATCAAAAGCGTTGGGGTAGTTTGAAAACCCTACAGATATTTATGATGTAATAAAACTGTTCCATACATGTAAATGAGTCTTCTTCTAATTGAAAATCTCACGCCAGTCAGTTGACCAAATTGGTGACGCTAATATCCTAGCTGTGCTTCAAATGAAATTCTGGGGGAAAACTGCCGTAAATTTGGAAAAAAAAGTTGCTTCAAAGTAAAACAATTAATACAGCATCTGTATCGTTGTCTCCCATCAAACCTTCCGACCGGTTGATGATTTTTTTCTTTTATTAAAATACACACTGGGGATAAAGATCTGGGTGGATTATTCCCATGGCAGCAGTTAATATTTCTAAGCATTTCATTTTGTTAGGACATTAATCTAATGTTAGGATAAAGACAGAACCGTATCGCTACACGCTTTGAAGTCCTATTAACAATTTACTCTCCCATGGAGGTTACTAGTGCAGTATAGTTGCATGAATTTTTTGACAAATCAGCTGGGGTCAGTTAAATCCTCTTCTCTGAGAACTGAGAACATATACAGTAATACAAGTATTGTGAAAAAATTAAAACCAAACCTAGAGCAGTGAATGTATGAATTTTAGGCTGGAACTCATGCTAATAGTCAGAATCTTACTGGTGATCCCGTGAAAGGAGGCAGTGATCCATCACCACTGGGTCCTTCATTCAAGTCCCAGTTGCTCCAGGGACTGGTTGATCCGGCTCTCTGATCCCCACTGACACGTCACTTTGGACAAAAGCATCAGATGAATGCCGATCTTAATGGGCACTGTGTGGCACAATGGGTTAGGACGCTATACTTCTAACTAGGAGGTCATTGGGTCAAATCCCATGGCATTTTCATTTTCAGGCTCTTAACCCAAATTGCTACTTACTGTCCCAATTTATCAATTTTCAGTTGTACATCACATTAGATAAAAGTGTGTGGTAAATAAAAAATAACCTGCATTGTTGTATTAAATTATGAATCATTGTGCTGATTATTGTGGTTGTTTATTTTCTACTTTTCTGAGGTCACAAGCTTTTTCAGGCACATAAAGGGGCAGCCTGGGGTCCTCGAGACACAAACAGACTGCAGGGTCATCTGCTGGGGTTTCTAGGTCACCAGGAGTGAAGTGAATGAGGAAGGCAATTTTGGGGAAATATGGGCCAGGTGGGACACACCAGAAGCACTGACCGGGTCACCTGCGTCCGCCTTCACAGACTGCCAGGGTCCACCGTGACCCCTTTTCGTTTTGACATCACTTTCATCCATCCATCCCTTATCCATTTTGCTTAGATACTATCCAAGCCAGGTCTCATACAATTGAACAATTGAACCTGATTAAGAAGCATAAATACATATTATTCCTTATAAATGAGTTTTTTCTAATCTTTAAAAACTATATGTTGTTATAAATCAAAACATTGTAAATACCCACAAAAAATTGCAAAATATAAATTTTTATCACAAATTAGCATAGTCTGTTAAACATTTTTAGTATTCTATTGGTTAGGCTGCCTGTGATTGTGATCGGAAGGGCGCTAGTGCAAATCCCATGACAGCAGAGTGATTTCACTATTGGGTGCTTCAGCAAGCAATTGCTTCAGGAATTCTTTGACCCCTCTTTCTAAAAAAATGTGCATTGCTAAATTAGCAAGCTTTATATGCAAAATATGAAAATGTATGATTTTTGGAATTAATTTCCACATAGCAATTTTTGTAGGACTCTGAATAACTGTGCTGAAAATTATTCCTGAAAATCATGGTTTTGTTTGCCACTCATCATCACGCCCTCTCAACATCACGACCCATAGACGCCAACACTGTGTCATCTTAGCGCCCAAAGTGACGCTGTGCCCTGCTGGGGTACGTCATGTAAATCGGTGGGCTGATTTATTGAAGAGTACAGACATGTTACCTCTCAGTAAAAGTTTGATGACAGCTGGTAGAAATTCTAATGAATGCCACTTGTTTATGTCAGTTGTCATTCTTAAGCAGAAGTTGTGTCACGCTAACAGGGGCACTGTAAAAGTTGGGGGGGGGGGCATTAGGACGATTCTAGGCGCCCTTAAAATTGTGGAACATAATTAGATTGGCCTGGGTTGGGGGCCTGATATGATATGCTTTCATGCAGCACAAAATATCTAACAGCACCCCTGCACACTAATGCCAATTTCCCCTCAATGAAGATGTAGTGAAATGCCTTTTGAATCTCTAAGGCAATTGGCAGGGCAGTTTCCATCCAAAATGCAGTATCAGGGGAGACCTTTTCCTTTGTAATATGCATCATTATCGTTACTGTAAAAGCGTTCATTGCTTCTCAAGAAGAGACACACTGTCAGTGAAAGGTTGATGTCAGCTGGTACAAATGCTAATGAATGCTAAGCACTTATGTCAGTCATCATTCTTAAGCGTACATTGAGTCGTGCTGAAATTTGTTTCGGTTTGCCTCATTCTTACGTCACATTCTACAAAAGCGTCTATTAAATAAAATAAATGTAAATGTAATGTATCGCCGTTCAATGAAAAACGTGGCTAAATGTATTTTACATCTTCAAAGCCAACAGCACAGCATTTATCGTCCCAAAGACTCCTTTCTTCATAACGTTTGAACTGGATAAATTAATTAGGAACTTTGCGATCACCGATATTGTGCTGGGAAAGGAAAACCACGTCATAAGCCTTCCCAGAATCCCCGAGGATCAAGGACAAAAGGCAATTTCTCATGAATAGTTTCGTCCTCAAAGGAATGTGAGGCTCCTCCGTCCCCTCAGTAGCTAAGCCGTGAGCCTGTCGCTGCGTCTCACGCGGAGAGGATTTCACAGCACCAAGGCACAGGCTAGTGGTTTATCTCCTGCATGCTACAGGAGGATGCCCAGGCCAAACACACTCCATCCAAATGGATTACTTCAGGCATAACCCAACACAACAAAGTAGAAATTAACTCGTTGCCAAGCAACATAATAATATTCCAGCAGCCAGCGTTAAATGGAGGACTGACAGCCTAGCAAAGCGGCCCTGATTCACACGCCTGGGTCCAAGCCTTTCACTCTACGTCATGTTTAATTAACCTCACAGGACTTCGAACTTACAATCCGTATCCGTTACCCAGGCAGTTTGCATGCAATTCTCCAGTGTCATGTGTTTTTTATGCATCGGACTGGGATTCTGATTAAAAATGTGAAGTGACCATAAACACACTGTACTTGAATGTAGCATGATATCGGGAAAGTGAACTGGGGTTTGACTGGGCTTTTTCTCATTTATTGTTCTGCACCCTCTCCTGTAATATCTTCATAAAGATGCAAAATATAAGCGTGAACAGCAGCAAAGGTGCCTCGTGATTGGTTGAAATTATGAAAAGGTCTCCAATATGGAAAAGGTGTCTCACAACTGGTCAGCATTATCCAAAACTCTCCAATGCAGAAGAGTTGCCACATGATTGGTCGAAATTATTTAAAGGTCCCAATACTGAGAGAGTTTGCAGTTTGATTTCTAACCGTTCACTTTTCTGTATAGAGAGCTGTTCAGGGCCATGAGTGGAGGCATAATTCATAACTCTTTTATCTGACAATGTTACATATTAAATCATCTGCAGCTTTTTTTATACTGAGGCTGAAGAAGAAAACCAATCCAAATGTGATAATGTTTTTTATCAGGCTGGAGAGTCTCAAAGATAATGGGATGTGCAGATTCGTGTAGGAGGAAGAACGTGTGGGTCCTCCCTGGGTGGGAATGGTCTGATCTGGGACCAGAGCACCAGGATTCCTGACCCACCTCCCACACTACCCACCGTTATCCATCAGCGCTGGAGCCACAGGCTATATAAACAATAGAGGGGCTATAATTTGTACCTCACAGGCTTATTGATGCCAGAAGGTCCCGGTGTCCAATTGGACAGTCGCACTCAGCTTGTCGTTCATCTCCACCTCGACAGCTGATTTTTTAAACCAGCAGAACATCAGGTCAATGTATAGCACAGTTCATTAAAGGAACATCATTGATCCCCGACTCTGCTAAATATACCCTCCACTTGGTATATATTTCAGGCTGACAGAGGGATTAAAGCTTTCCTTCGTTTGTCTTCTATGCCACCAAAAAAAAAACCTGAATATTTATTTATTTATTTAGAATTTAGTAGCATTTTTAGCTGGATGCCAATTAATTCAATGCTCTTCAATGCTGGTCATTTGAGAATTAATTTTTTTTCCCGTCATTTTCAAAGTATATAAAATTAGCTGATAGAACGTCGACAGTGTGAAGCCATGTGAAAAAGCAATGAACAGTTCAATGCATTCATCAATGCACAAAGTCAGAGGTTAATGCTTTACAAAGACTTATTCGGGTTACACAGCTACTCTACCTTAAATTAAATAGTGCTTTTTTATATGTCATATAATTTTAGCTAAGACTCAAGACGGATGTCCATTATCTAGTCATACTTATTTTTACGCCAATGACTTTTCTAACCTTGTTGAATTTGTCATAGATGTTGCCATCAGCTATGGGGTGTTAATGAATTTGACCAGTGGTGTCTGGAGCTCTAGTCCATAGTACACTTCTATAGTACTTATGAACAAGACCAGTGGAATGAATAGTTCTAGTTCTTATTACAGTTCTATAGTACTTATGAGAACCAAGTGGGTATGGAAGTCTAGACATGAAAGTGCTTTTGGTCAGTTCTACATATGAGTGAAGGTTCAGGCTCCAGCATAGTGTTCTCGTTATAATCATAAGCACCGTCTATTTAAGGTCTTGTGTTAATCCACATGTAAAGGTGCACAAAACTGGGCATTAACCAGAGGTGGAGATTTCAGGTTCAGAGAGTACAAATCCAGACCAGTGACTCCGTGACTGTGACTGTGACTCTTTATACTCAACTGGTTGGTTGAAACAAAATCCTGGTCTGGATTTGTACTCTCTGGACCCGAAATCTCCAACTCTGGCAGTAATGAATTGGTACCAGTCACCATCTGTCATGAGAGGCGTGAGACTCCTGGTTGATAATGTGACAACCCCAGGAGGAAAGACAGAGAGAAGGGAGGGTCAGGTAGTCCCTAGAGCAATTTGGGGTTAAGCTCCTTGCCCAAGATCTCAATGGTGAAAACACTTTATTAATCACAATATTTCAACCAGCAACCTTCCGACCACTGGTGCAGTGACTTAAACTGTTGAACTACATATTATGATATCATGCCCAACGCAGTTTGTACTTTGATAAAACAACCTTTCCTCTTGTTTGAACCAACAACCTATGAGTAATGTCTTTGTCCTTAAACATTGTGCAGCCTCCTGTTCAGGCTGTTTAAGTAAAGTCATTACCACCATCTCTCCAGTAGGGGTCGGCAGCTCACCCTGAAACACCGCAGGGCGCAGGTCTTTTCTCTTATTTTTTAAGTAGTTTAATTAGTGCTCATCTTTCACCTGCGGCACCAGGTGAAGCTGTCCAAATCATTACAGAAAATAAAGCAATTAAAAGCTCAGGCAGAGTGAAAACTAACACACCCAAAGGGTAGCCTTTGCGTTCGATCTCAGTCTATAATTATTTTACTAAAACACCGATCTTTTCATAACGAAGATAAGGTCAGTATCTGGACAAATGCACCGTCGCATTATCTACCTCGAAGCCTTGATTTTGTCGCCACCCTGTGGTGAAATATAGGCAGTGCGGGCTCAAGAGTCACCTGAAGATGCTTTTCAAAGCATCGTTGTGTAAGAAGCACGATAAAAAAAACGTGCGCCTACCACCGCATGTTCACAGGTGGAAAGGATGATATGGAACTATCACTAGTCAAACAAGAAGCCCATACCGCAGGGAGTGGAGTCAAACTGCACATACACGTGGGTGAGGAACGGGCCGCAACCTGCAGGAGTGAGGTGATGTCACATACGTTACATGTCAACCGAATCTGTCGCAAAAAAGTTATATTGAAAATCGAAATAAAAAACGAGTTTTGGAGAAAACAGGACCACCAACTGACGTCTCACATATCCAGTTTAGACCTGGTCTGCTCCAGCTGGAGAGAGACGTAAATTAGGATTATCACCTGTTTCGCATATTGCAGGTAGCCTATATTAAAAATAATATGCTGTGTCCCGTTTTGAACCAGGACACCTTTTGCACCGTATTTTCGTGCCGATTTTGTTGTCGGTTAAACGGGGGAGGGGGTGACATCCGGTATTTAAGATTGAAAAATGTCACAAACGTTTGAGATTTATAAATAGCGCAAGCTGTGCTGACAAGGACTGGATTGAGTTTGTGACTTGCGCGGGTCTGCCTGCCAACGTGACGGGCTAGTTGACTGGTCACACGTTCGACTCATCGCCCACATTGGGTGACCCGCTCATCGCGTCAATGGTCTGCAGAGGAGGGAGCGAACTGGAGCTGTAACAGGGGGGGGTCTCTGATGTGTAGGAGGGATTTGGCAGGGGCGCGTACGCCCCTAGCCATTCTCACAACATTGTGCTCGGGGAGCGCTGGAGAGCATCTTCACCACGGCATTCACAGCCTGGTTTGCAAATTGCTCCGTCCCGGACCGTAAAGCTCTGCAGAACTGCAGATGATACCTTCGGCTGAACGTATCCGAGAAGCTGATTTGCCCTCCCAGCAAGACACTTACCTCAGACGAAGTAGGAGCAGAGCTGGCAAAATCAGTAGGAACACAGGCCACCCAAACAACCACCGCTTTAGTAGGCTGAGGTCAGGAAAGCGCTTCTGCTGCCTTAGAACAGCGACGTTCACAAGGAGCTTCTGCCGTAGAGCCAGCAGACTGCTTAACACTGATTACAATTCTAACTGATATTCCGTCCTTATCAATGCACCTCACGCTTGATTTTGATCTGTGTTGCTCATCTCTGGTCCGTTTATTTTCTACAGTGTAGCTTTACCTTTATAACTATTTTATTATTACTTTTATTGCCCTTTTTTGATTTACAGTTTTTATAATTGACCAGCTTGCATTTCACTGCAAGTTGTGGTCTGACTGTATACTTTGCGTGTGTCGAATAAAACCCCCAAATCCTTGAAACAGAAAATAGACGAAATGACACGAGAACTTGAGCTTACTGACTTTTAAGACATTATCTATGTTTTTATATTATTATTATTATTATTATTATTATTATTATTTGGCCCAGCGAGGCGTAGTTAGAGATGATTGGATGGGGACCCGAGTCTTTACCTGGGGGGATGACAAACTTGTATAATATATACAAAGCTATTCGTGATTTAAGCCAATAAATATAATCGATGGGGACTAAAGCCCCTCTAAAACAAGCCTGTAGCCCAGACTCAGGAACCTCAGTAAATCCGGGACGACAAAATAGTCTGCTATTTTCAGGACTGTCGTGTGACCGTCCAGCGCTTTTCCAGACGCCCCACCCATTTCTGTGAATGGACTGTATGGTCCAATCTCAGTGTCCGCACTCAAGGACCCCCGGACATTGAGGCACGTTACCGTTAGGTACATGAGGGCTAAGGGCTGCCCCACTGTCAAATAGTCAAGTGCAGAAGGGCTCTCTCGCACTCCTTTCAAGATATATTGGGCACATTCCAGTATATTCTGTTATTCGTGGAATACTCCAATAACATGCTGGCCATTTACATCAACACAGACCGCTGAACTGACGTACTAGGAAAAACTCCTCTACTACAGTGGTGAAGAAGCATATTGACCAGGTGACCTAGTGATGCACTTGTTTGTAAGCACCAGTTTGTTCGGTGTCGTCACTGTGTTATTGTTAGTGCTGACCACTAGGGGGAGTCAGTAAAGCAAATCGACAGTAAACCTGCGTCTCTGCACGCTGCTTCACCGCCCACCGAATCTGAAGCTGTTACTACAGAGCAGCCGGTAGCATTGAGATTAAGGACACGGCTTCGTCATTAAAAGTTCCCTGTCCCCGGCGGTGTCTTAGATATGCAGCCTGAGCTCTTCCGCTCAAATATCCTTGTGGTCGTAAATGAAATGTGACGCTTTACATAAAAGTGTCAGCTATGCAAAACCTATATACGTTAAATGATCTAATATCTGCAAAGGTTAACTGAAGGAGTTTTAAAGGATTCTTACTTTATGCTTTTATGCAAATAACATGTGCGTAGATGCTAATTTTACCCTCTGATGCAACAAATTAAGAGCAAAGGCGCTTATCTTAAGCATCTCAGTGTTTTCAGCAAGTGTCTGACCTGTCTAAATGTATGATTATATGCTTACATAAAATGTTGAGTCAATTTAGACTAATGCTGGACTTATGCCAAATGACCTTGCAAGTGATTTCAGTGTTAGACAAAATTTCTAATGTCGGAATAAAATCACGAGAGTTGTTGCACCTTCCCGTCATCTTGATCGTTTGGTCTAAGGTGGTAGGATAGCTATCTGTCTTAAGTCAGTCTTATCTCATCTTGATGTTAAAGTACAATCAACCATGTTTAATATTATTGTAGGTCTGTAGTCTTGCCTCAGGCTATTAGTGACGTGGACATCGTCAACATGAGCTCTGTCCAGCACCGAAGTGGAAGCAGCAGAACGGGTTCAAGATCACAGGTAGGGTAGATAGACATGGAGGAAACTCCTGCCCAAGTTCATACAATCAGGGTCGGGTCCACATTCTGAGGCATCCTCTCTAATTTCTCTGTTTTGTCAAAGCAAACCGTCGCACGCAAAAGAGCAGCTGTTGCCAAAAGCTGCTTCTGTTTCTACTCCATTGTTAAACAGATTTTCTCTTCGTGTAAATTTCTACCAGGAGCATGATGGGAAATAATCTCAACAGGAACCAATAGTTGTGGTCTTGCAAACAGTGACGCTGCAAGATTCTCAGTCTTTGCAAAATCATAGTCTGTGACAAAGAAATGTGCGAGTAGTCTTGTCAGAACTTCCCAACTTTCGGAATGCTGGAGATCCCAGCAGCCTGTCATACCGATGCCATGTTTCCTGTCGCGCTTCCCGAGCTCATGCCAAGTGAGCCGGTGCTGCCAAGGCGCAGAGACTCTGCCCTGGACACTCTTCTATGGAAACTTGAAAATAGAACGAGTGCCGTTTCAGGGGTTATGCTGGGAACATCTCGCAGAGCTCCCCTGCGTGGTTATCGGTGATCTCAGCCAAGTGTGAGGACATCACGGTGCTTTCGGGTTTTAATTTATTTGTGAGGTGGCATCACTGTATACAGTACACAGCTATGATTAAAATAAGGTAAGAGAAGCTGCATTGAAACAAGTGAATAACATTGTTCAATTCCCAACCAGGATCTGCATGCGTGTATTGTACCATGATCCTACAGTGGAACTCCTGAGATTTTTGATGATGATGATGATGATGATAATTGTCATGACCTGCCCGTCCGAGCCTCGTGTGTGCCACAACCCCTCATATCTCGTGTTAATTCCTGATTGTTATCACCTGTTGTCTATTAGTTCCTGCTTGTCTTGAGTATTTAGTCCGCGTCTGAGGATATATATATATATATTAGTTTTAGTTCAAAACAATAGCCCATGGTCACAGGATCCTTGCTTCAGCATGCTCTTATGCAGCGTTAACTGCGCATGCTCCGTATAACATTTATTAAACTATGAATACGTTTGCTCCAGGCTGTTATACACAGTTATTCAGCGTTATCTCCAGACAGTCACTGCGCCGATGTACCCGTGATTGGACCCCATCTGCAGACGGGAGGACGGATTTTATAATGATATCCCACATCCTCCCAACCCCCTC
>JABFEB020000079.1:14595244-14612089 GCA_019775895.2 Stomatorhinus ivindoensis
ACAGACGATTGCGCCCGCATGTAGCTGGTAGACGATTGCGCCCGCATGTAGCTGGTAGACGATTGCGCCCGCATGTATCTGGTAGACGATTGCGCCCGCATGTAGCTGGTAGACGATTGCGCCCGCATGTAGCTGGTAGACGACTTTAAGTTGGAGCTGAGAACGAAACGTCACCTAAGCCTTCCAAGATAAACAGCCCTGCGTTTATAAAAACGCTTAAGCAAGCTGAAGGAGGCCTTTTGCAGGCTAGATATGTCTCCCGGAGACGACAGACCCTTCTAGCCTGAGCTCTGCTATTGTGTCGAGATCAGCGTTCCAGTCACTACGAGTGTGGAAATATACAATGTTAATCCATGCTGTGCATTTTGGTCTAGAGTGCTGGCTATTTCTGTTTTCCTGTCCTTTTTGATTATTCGTTTTGTTTCACCTCGATGTTTGTTTGGGGGAAACTGCAAGACAGATTCCTATCCCCCCCACCATGGTCCCATCCTGGGACTGGGCTTGAGGCAGTTTCTTGCTGGATGTCTTGAAGTTGGGTTAAGCTCATTTGATCATTCCGCAGCCTCACACAAACACCCGCACACACGCACAAGCGTGTTTTCAGTCATCGTTCGGCTCATTAAATGAGTGCTGGGTGGGAAACGGACCCCTCCCCCGTGTAGACGTTTGGGGGTATGGCAGGGGGGTGCCCAGGTACCTGGGGGGAGACTCTGAGTTATTTTGCCTCAGCTGTGTACTGTAGGAGTGTTCCGTTTCATTTCACTCCCAGTGATGTCATTCGTAAGACTTATGACCACCAAACTCACCTCTTTTCTTATTTGTTTCCCCCCCCCAACCAAACCAGCCCATTCATTTCTGTGTTTGCATTTGGGTTGTGCTGGCACCGTCCCGGCGTGGGCCTGATTTATCCCCAAAAATGGGAGAAATTCCTTCAATAAGCCTTAGTTTGCAGTCCCTATTATCACGTGGTTCTCCTTGTCACCCTTTGCGGAGACTCTCCCGAGGTCCTCGCTTTTGGGAACAGCTGTCACCTCATTGACGCGTTCCCCAAAAGGACGGCCGTGTGCCTCTCTGCCCAACCGAGGAAATCGCCCAATGGCTTCTGGGGACAGGCAGTCGGAGCCTGAGGCGGATGTGTAGCTTATGCTAAGATGTTAAGTCCTAGTCGCCTGCTGGGACCGATCTATGTGTTTTATTTCTTTATTTTACTACGGCCCATGGGCTCGGGGGGCGGGGGCATATGTCCTGTGATGTCTGGGGGGGTGCTGACCTGATTACTTTTATCTCTGTGAGGCTGAAACTTCAATAAGATGTCTGCTGTCTGAGAGTCTAGTCCTGTTGTAGTTGTCGTTTGTGCCTCTCTCAGACTATATTAGCACAGATGCTTGCAGCTCCCACACTAGCCAAGCAATATGGCAGCAAGGCTGAGAAAATATTTACATTTCGCACACTCTTATCAGTTCACCCTGCATAATGTGCATTTCTACATATTAACATTTTTTATTAAGGAAAAAATGAATGGGGATATCAGTATCGTTAGCCAACTGAGTGCGCTCAGCACGTTTCTCTGCCGGAAGGGTGTTTTGTCGGCCATGTGAGTCGTCCTGTGTTACGAGCGACAAGACAGTGCAGTGATATGGTTCATTGCATCATTAAGATGAGTCCCATCTGTGGATATCGATTCAGATAATCAGCAGCTACTGGAGCTGTTGAGTCCATGTCTGTTACCCGTCCCCTGAAGGGCCTTGATTAACACCCGCTTGACCCCCACCGTGGCCCCCGCCAATCTCACAGAGGAATGTGGAGGGACTGGCACTGACCTGAGACACAGCTGGGGGCACTTTGTTCTGTTTTTGCTACCCTCTACCTCGAAAAGCACTCTGTACTGTTTTTGCTACCCTCTATCTCGAAAAGCACTCTGTACTGTTTTTGCTACCTTCTACCTCGAAAGGCACTCTGTGCTGTTTTTGCTACCCTCTACCTCGAAAGGCACTCTGTATGGTTTTTGCTACCCTCTACCTCAAAAGGCACTCTGTGCTGTTTTTGCTACCCTCTACCTCGAAAGGCACTCTGTGCTGTTTTTGGTACCCTCTACCTCGAAAGGCACTTTATGTCTGATTTTTTTGTATCTGATTTTTTTATCCTTGTACCAATCAATGGATTATTTTTGGAAGGCAGACATTGTTCTGGTGTAAGCTGGCTCTCTGTAATATGAACGGATTTGTGTTTTTTTTTTTTTGTTGGGGGGGAGGGGGGTAGCTTCTTTTGTTTTGATCGTCTGTGCAGCTCTGCCTTTCCCGGATGGATTAGCTGTCCTCCTCCTGGCGTGATCTGGGATTTGGGTCCATCTGTCTGACTCTTCAAGCCTCAGTTCTGGGCACGCTGGCTCCCAATGGGCTCCCCATGGGCTGTGGGTTCACACTGGCTCACTGCACCCCCTACTGGATCGGGGTAGATCCCACGGAGTGAAGCCGTTCTTTTTTTCTTATTGGCTATCATGAGCTTAGCTATGAAGCATTAACCTTATTGGCTGAAATGCATTTTTGTGGCTACGGAGAGTTCATGCTGATTTGCGGGAGCAGCGGACAGTCTACCTTGCACTGCACCACATTCTGGTTTTTTGAAGACGCGCCATGACACCTATGGGTTGCGAACTGAAATTGCATCTGCCAAAAATGAACAAGAGGATCAGAGAGACGTGTCCAGAACCTATGCTGCTGTAGCTCTGTTCCTGTCCACCTTCAGAATGACACTGCTACTGTCAGCTATGTGTAATTACATGCCTTCAGAAAGCAATGGCTGGGACTCCTCACGATATCTACAAAATCTTCAAGTCCTTTATAACTCTGCCGGGGATTTGGTTTCCCGCCTGTTTCTGTGTGTTTTTGGGCTGGATCTTCATCTCAGGTTTTGTTTTTCTCCTGTACTTAGACGGCCTGGCTGGACGGCCTGGAATGTTCCTGGGGGGGGGGGGGGGTGGTGGTCCCCTTAAGCTATCTAAGACCTGACACCCTCAATTAAGACGCATTCTTTATGGTGCCCCAAGTGACCTGTGTACCACTCTGAAAGGAACAGATTGAGAGAGAACCTCCAACAGCACCCATCTCCTCTAGCCCCTTGGTGCCAGGAAGCACACCTAGATACCTACATGCCTTTGTACTTGTGGGGGCGCTGTTGTATGTTTTTCACAGATACCTTGCTTTGGGTTTTATTTATTTTTTGATTGGCAACATTATGTCAATATTTAGACAGATGGGGAGAGGATTAAATCTCCCAAGGGTGGTGTCAGGGAGGTAATTAACAGTGTGGGGGGGTGTTGTTTTATAAGGGGTACTGATGGCTTTCTGGCGGTTTTGTATGGGGACGAGTCACTGAAATGTCTGAACGGGGAGCAAGGTTGAGGGGTTTCACTGGGAGGACCCCTGGCGCCCCCTACAGACTGGGTGAGGAAAAGCAGCTGATGCTATTTGTTGATTTATATCTGTGCAGCTGGTTTCCGAAGGGACTCATCAGGAATATCCCGCTTTATTAACCTCCTGACCGGCCGTGATCCGACTTAGCCAAGGATTAAAGGACGACAAACGCATCCCGCTTAGCTGAGATGCTCCGAATCCTTAAAGCGGGAATTCCCTTATTTTACTTTTATTATTTATCGCTTGCTGTTAATTGTCACTTTGCCAGATACTAAACAGATGAGCATCTTTGGGGGCTACATACAAATACTGTAAAGACCCCGCTCTACCTTTTTCCTTGTGTTGGGGATGGTGTGCAGCTCAGTGGGTTTGGATGCTGGTCTTGTGATTGTAAGGCTGCATCTTCAGCTCTGGGGGACAATGCTTCAGTTGGGCCCTTGAGCGAGGCCCTTAACCCACAATGGCCCCAGGGGTGCGGGAAATTGACTGACCCCATACTGTGACCCACAAGACTGTCCTGCAATGTCTGTGTGTCTCATGGAGAGCAAGTCAGCACAGGAGAAAAGACCGTTTCTCACCAGAAATGACTATGAAGTGTCACTATTCCATTCTATTGTTATGTTGTTCTGTAACCAAAGAGAGTTCAAAATGGTTCCGCATCGATACACTGACTTGTTCTTCAATTGGTAGCAACTGAGGTTAAGAGCCTTGCTCAAGATTAAGATTTAACATTCTCGATCCCAAGGAGGAAATTCTGGGATGCAATAATGAAATCTCTTCATCAACCTTGAGGTTTGAACCAATAACCTTCCGATTACAGGCACAGCCCCCCCTCCAGGATGTGATGATCTGGCTCTCAGAAACAAGGAAAGCATATTTACCCGTAGACGAGCCAGCTTTCATTAATACTGCATGTGTTTATTTGTTTGCAGGGGGGGGTGTCCTGTTTCCACACTGCCGGAAATGCTCTCCTGGCTGCTTTCAGCTGGTCAGTCGATGCCTGTGTGGGATGTCTGTGAAGGCGCTCTAACCTCACCGTCTTTATTTATGTGGAAGCTTATGTCTTTTTTGGTGGGAGCCTTTTTGTCTGTTATTTCCGTTATTTAATAACTCATAATCATCAGCCGCATTTCTTTGCTTGTACAGTAATACTAATTCGGTGAGTGACTTATAATGGTCATTTGTGGTCAGGGTGTGATTCTGGGATTTTTTTTTAAGGTGGGGGTCACAAGAGGGGCCGTAATTCACACTGAGGAACCAACCTTATTGTTAGCCAATGGTCTCGTTTGAAGTGGTGAGTAACACTCCGGGGGCCAATCAGGGAGCCAATCAGCTTTCACAGTGCACCTGTGCCCCCAACCCCTCCCCCCGAATATACACCCCTGTGTGTGTTTTAAACAAATACTGTCACACACTCCTGAGTGACGCCATCTGAGCATTTCAGTGTAACTAAAATGCATGCAAGTGCCCCAGTGTGTTGTGTTGAGGTGCTGCGTCGTACGTCACATGAGCCCTCGTTGTCGAAGGACCTTCCTGGGGACCTGACCTCAGCAATGTCACTCTAAATCTAACCAAACAGGTCGCGACATTCAATTAGAGTCTTAAATCTTTAACGAATTTAAGTACCATCTGAGGATTTGGTTCCCAGTGACATCAGAGCACAAGCAAGATTAATCCCGTCCTGGCCTTCACACCCAGCGAGACCTTGGATTCAGGTCTGGGAGGTGGCAGGTTACTTACGGGTTGAACAAAGCTGTTGAACCCTGAGATGCAGAAACTTTTTCCATTCTGCAGTATTCAGGAAGTTTAAACAATAAGGAGCCTGTTGTTGGACCTTTAAGCAGGTGCTGATTCTGCGAGTTAAGCTGTGTGTTTATTTTCTGTCGCGCCCTCTTCTGACCTGGAGGACGTCATGCATTATGTAGATGTTTGTTTCTGAGTTTTTAGCCTTTTAAACAATCGAATAGATATCATTGTATTTTAATCTTTCTCCTGGGATTCAAACCTACACTCTTCTGGGCACAATTTTAAGCCGCATCCCTTTGTGGTCCCCTGCACCCCCGAGTACGGCGATGTCAGCGAGCGATTATGGCAGATGCTCACACCGACTTACAGTAATGGGGTCTGTCAGGAAGCAGCTTTCCAGGGGCAGGTAGGCGACAGCTTCTGGGGTCGGCACCCGTTCCATGGAACCACACCACGTGTACGGTCGTCCTGTGCTTTGTCCTTCACCAGATCTGGAAGTGCGTGGTCAGCGTCACACCGTCCTTCGACAACAGAGAACGTGAGTGTGTTCATTCCAGTCTGATTTTTAATTCCTTTATTTTACGTCTGAGCAGCTGAGCTCGGGAATTCAAGCAGGCCGTAACTGGTAAACGGAAGAGCATTTTTTGGGAAAAGATTAGTTTTTTGGGGAGGATATTTTATTTTCTTGGTGAAGTTCTTGAAGATTTTCAGTTCTTGTAGCCTGCAGAGAAAAACAAACAAGAAGAATCGCTTGGTGTTTAAAGCAGAGAAGGTTGCTCCTCAAGACTAAGGAGCCTCGTGCTTCACCCGCGCGTCACATGACTTGGATTCCTGGGATGGTTTCGGCAGGAGGGGGGGGTGAGATGGGGTGTGTGACATGGAGACCCCCCCCACATTGAATCAGGTGTCCTGCTGTGTGCCCCCACGCTCAGGAATCCTGCATGACGTCTTCGCGTCTATCTTGGCACAGAGACGACCCCGTTAACTTTCAGTCTAATTCTGGAGTCCATAATGGTTCTTTAAGCCCCCCCCCCCCACTGAGGCTGCGGTGCACATGACCCGTCTGCGGTCCTTGGCCCCCTGAGGGGCCAGGCAGCCCAAAGCCCCCTGCCGAGTGTAGTTGAGAGGAGGGGGGCGTTTCAGCCCCTGTCTGAATGGGGTGTTTCTCATTTTCCTAAAACAATAGCAGCATTGTTGGGGGGGCTCAGCTGATGTGGGTCCACATTTGGTTGGAATTACTGCCACGGTGGAAACAGGAGGGCAGCAGAGAATCCCCCCCCCCCCCCGCACACCTCCCTGGGGGCCCACAGTATCGCTCCCTGATGGGATCCCCTTGGACACCCCCGCATTAATGTATCCCTGGAGACTACTCTGCCCTGTTTCCCATACCACCAGAGGGGATCTGAGTACAAACCCCCCCTCATAACGTATGGGACAGATCCAGGCTGGAAATCCGAAGTGTGACAGGTAGAGATGGGTTGGCCCACCGGACGGGGGGGATTAATCCGGCGATGGCCGCCGGTGTCTTGTCTTTGCTCTGATTGGGTGACACTAAGGACGCCGTCGCTTTAAAAGACGACTGAAACAAAAGGCAGCCGAGTCACTATCAGAACGGCCAGCCGGCGTGCTGTCTGAGAAGGAGCTCGCTTATTAAAATTTAATTCTGTCGATACTCGGCTTCGCTTTTATCCTGCCCAACCCGAAAGCCCCTCCTCCTCCCCCCCGGCTGGCGAGAGGCCATGATGAGATTAGCCCTCAGCCACAGAGTGGGGGTGGCGTCTGAGGCTCACTGGGCATGTGCAGAGCACTGCAGGTGCCCCCTCGTGTCCGACCCCCTCCGTTACATCACAGCAGGTCTGCAGAGATGTCACAGCAGGTCAGGCTGCGGTTTTTAGCACACATACTATGCCGAGATCTTCCGTCTGACGTCGATGCCAGATAATCTGGATCCGAATCGGCCTCCTACTTCTGGCTACGTTAAAATTGCCGGCTGAGCGCAGGCAGGCGCGGTCGCCCTCGTTTGAGAGTTTGACGTCAGGCTGGGTTATCTGGGGGAGGGAAGTGTCTCCTGCCTCGCCGTCTTGACGTTAGTGACGGATTACGTTGGCCATATTTTTCCAGTTGCGTTTACAGTTGTACTGTAATCTGCCTGGACCTGTCTCTGGACTCCAGCTGCTGTTATATAATCTGCTCCTTTCATTGTGGGACTTTCTGTAGAAATTATTTAGTCTCTCCCCCTCTCCCACACAATTACTCAAACTTTTTGTGCCTGGATATTATTTTTTAATATTTGGAAGCAGGAAAGGGGCGTATAGGGGGTGACGTGTGGCTCAGTGGGTTGAGATCCTGTACGTGTGGACAGAAGGTCCAGTTCGGATCCCCTGGTTGGTGGAGTGATTTCACTGCTGCGTTCTTCACCCCAATTGATCCACGTGTGCGTGTCTGACTCTTTTTCAAAAAAAGTATGTTGCCGGGTGAAAGTTTGGTAAATCAAAAAACTAAATTAGCAAAACTTTGTTCATTCAGTATTTAGCAAGCTATAATGTATCTAATAGTAGGCATAATAAATGTGAGTGTTTCATTTGAGTTTTCAGGTTGACAGTGAAACATTCTTAATGGGTGTGACTTGGACTTCCTCGTAATTAGCCTGTCCCTGGACAGTTTCATTCACACAGTAAGTACAGATGATATCAGGGTTGTTATAAAGCCTCATGTACCTGACAGTAGGTGCATTCAGTTTCTCCTTCTTAGACATATTGTTCATGCAGGCGCTAAAAACCTCGTGAGAATCCAAAGTACTGACTAAATATGGGCCGCGGTGATTCTGTTACAGCTCCTTAATCGCTTTAGGCAATGTACAGGGACACATGTTGAAAAGGCCTCAAGTTAATGGGCTAATTTCCCACTGGTTAAAGTGGGTGGTGTTTAACTCAGTGGGTTAGGCTGCTGTGTCAGTGGTTGGATGGCTGTAGGTTCAAATCCCACTGTCATCTTAGTCATGTAATTGTTGGGTCCCTGACCAAGGCCCTTAATCCCCAGTTGCTCCCGGTACTGTCTGACTTTCCTTTCTTAGTTGCACATCACTTTCTGGGTATAATTGTCTGATACATAAATAAAATGTGAATGTGGAGGTACAGGGAGGCATTTTGAAGTCCCTAAATCAATGTCCTTGCTCACCACAGTTTAAAGGGTGGGTTAGGGCACTCTGTCTGTGATCAGATGGTTGTAGGTTTAAATCCCAGGGCCAGCAAAGCAGTTTTTTTTGTTAGACTTTTGAACAAGGCCCTGAGTCCTAATCGCTCCAGAGACTGGACAACTCTACTTTCTCAAAAAGTGTAGTTAATTTTATCCAAAGCAAACTGCTAAATAAATGTTTTTTAGAATGCTTTGTCTCTAGGACACTTCAGATAGCAGCGTTCTTAAGACGATGGGCTGGTTTGAGACTACAATCACACTGCCAGTGAACCCTGTCTGAAATGTCAAGCATTAATAGCCAGGACAGCCCCTCGTTCCTCTCCCAGATCTTTCCTGCAGCTTTTTCCATCCCACCACACACCTCTCTGCCTCTCCAGTCGTGATCCTCACAGGCCAAACACTGCAATCCGCTGCTCTCACGACCCACGCCTACTCCGCTAGTAGCAGAGTGAATTGAATTGTCGATTAGCTAACTGTGGTCCTGGGGGTTTGGCCTCTGAGTCTGTGATTGGAAGGATGTTGGTTTGAGTCCTATTTGCATAAAAATGTTCCGGGAGTGTCGGGTAAATGGCTGACTATGCCCTCAGACCCCAGCTTTAGTCTCACCTGTATACTGTAGGTGTGTCTGAAAGCAGAGCACGATGGGATATGTGTGTCTGAAAGCAGAGCATGATGGGATATGTTTGTCTCAAAGAAGAGCATGATGGGATATGTGTGTCTCAAAGCGGAGCATGATGGGATATGTGTGTCTCAAAGCAGAGCATGATGAGTACACATAAACTAAATAATTCCTACATACAAATTAAGCGTCATTATATCAAAAAAACATTCATTACTATAGATGCAAACTCACCTTTCCTCTGTCTTTGAGTCCTGACACACGGGACAGATCTTATTATTATTACTGAGAACAGCACGAAGGGCGGTTCAGAAAGCATTTCAGGCGAATCGTTTCCCAGCTACACCCGGCATGTTTGTTTAGTTTGGTGTCTCTAATACGAAATAAATTTATAATAAGGCCACGAAGATTGATTGGAGCGAAACGATATTCCATGAGGTAATGGAAATAAAGCTCATGTTTCCATCGCAAGCTGGAAATGAAACGGTGGTTCAAGCCCGAAGTTTCGATCGGGTCTTTGCCTCGAACACATTTTATACTGCAGCCTTCAAAAGGATGGGGCTGTCATACCAATAAACGGACTGTAACGTCATACAAATACGTTGTCGTCATCATCCGTTTAGGCTCTGTTTGTTTGTTTTTGTTTGTATAGTTTCCATACGGTTCTGTAAGAATTCAGGATCTGTAGCTCTGAGTTCTAGTTAGCTGGGAGGGTGGTTCTCGACCTCTGTCACGGTCGCCTTTGTCTTCTTGTCACCCATCACAATGGCACATCCAAGGTGACACACAGGCAGCACATGTGGCAAGCTCGCCGCTCGTTACTCGCTCGTTAAGCATGCGTGAATTGCTCGTTAGGTATAAGTACTCATTAAACACTGCTTAAGCACGTATGTCAGAGGTTCCCTCCACGATGGTGTTGGGTCAGTAATATCTGGGCCAGTGCTCCCCCTGGTGACAGACGTGGGTAGGGTGGCCCACACATGTAGGTTCACGTGTTCGCCCTTCCGGGGAGTTGGCTCTCTGGTAGCTGTTAGTACTACTGTGTTGGATAAAAATCTTTTTTAGGAGAGAAGGCAGCTGCTGTTTCCGTTTGTTACATCATTTTTTTGGTCCTTGCGTTGCGCACCGGAAGCAGCTTGGAGCTGAACACACGCCTGCTGGTGTCGCTGGCTGTTTAGCGGCAGAGATTGTTCTGGAACTGCCCTGTGATGTGACAGCAGGTCTCTGGGGGTCTCTTCCTCGCTATGCTGACTGTGCCGAAGCTCAGGGACCCTCCAGAAAGCACAAAAGGATCGGTACCAGGTCCTCGCGCATGCTGTTAGTCAGCCCTACACGCCTCGGCCCTCTCTTCATCTCTCTTGCGTGCTCAGCAGCTTGCAATGATAATGAGGCTGGTCCCCACACTAAAACTAGCGTCGACATCTTTCAGTCAAGTTTAGATGATTCTTGTTTGGCTGCATCGATGGAAATTGCCAGAATAATGCACTTCTGTTTGCTCTGAAACAGATCAGAGGTGTTATTTTGCTTTAAAGTCAAACTTATTTGTTATTTATCATCCATCCATCCATCTATCTCATAACCGCTTATCCAGTGCAGGTTTTGGAGTGTATCCCAGAATGCACAGGGCACAAGGCAGGAGGACACCCTGTACGGGATGTTAGTCCAACACAGGGAAAACTCGCGTGCTGAAGATAATTTCTAAAAGTGGTATTTTGCATGGCAGTGATCCTCACATGCTATGTTTTCAGTGATACCAGATCTTCTTCACAGTGGGATTTTTGGACTGTAGGAAGGAACTAGAGTGCTAATGAACATTGGTAGGATCTGAACCTCAGAAAGGGGATTCAAACCCTCAACCTGTCCCTCTGAGGGTGTATAACCCTCTTCCCCACTGCTTTAATCTGTCCACATCGGCAATAGCCTCTAAACACCCTGCTGGCTCAGCCATTCCAGGTCGAGACCTGATGCCCTTTTGTTCCCCCATGTGGCCAAAATTTGCGCTTCTGCCAGATGAGCATCAGATTCAGGGTCACCCCCCCATCACTGGCCTGATTCGGCCACGCTGATAGGTTCAGAGTCGTGTGTAGCTCACCGGTTTAGGGCTCTGAGCCCGTATCCAGAAGGTTGTGGGTTGAAATCCTACGGCAGGATTTATTCCACAGCCGGATCTTTGCATAAGAGCCTTGACCTTGCCACTTGCTGGCACCTGTATATGGATGTGTGTCTGTCTCTAGTGGATGAGGTATGTGCAGACGAACCTATGTCCCCCCAGGGGTGAATAAAGTGCCCCTGTTTTGTAACCGAAGCCGCTGTACCACGCATGTGAGATTATGGCTTCATTTCTCAGACTGGACCTTTATGGATGACTCTGTATTAAAGATTCATGGTAGAAAATAACTTGATATCTTTCTGCTGAAGGGGCAAGTCCTCCGGATGATTTATAGGGGGATCCCCTGTCGTTAGCGCGGCTGTTAACACTGTTGTTAGCACTATCTTTAGCGCACCTGATGCCGCAGTGCTCAGGGAACACCCCCGTCAGGGGAAATGATTCGTCCAACTTCTAAAATCGCGGCACCTTGCTCCAAGGCTGCTGGACATAGAGTTCCGTTCATGTGACCAGAAGCTGTCGGCCATGCGGCTCAGTACACGCCAGAAATCGACGTTAGGATCTGAAACATGACATTAATTTCGGCAGCCAGTAGTGTGAGCGATGGTTCCCAGGCCATGTGGATAGACGGAGTTGCTGGTATCGATTAGCACTTAGCCAATATTGACCTAAACCCATGTTATTGGTTCACAGACATTTGGGCCCAATGTGACACATCATAGTACGTTTTTCTTAGTCACGCATGCCACCAAATGAGACCCCCTCGGTCATAAAAGCACCTATAGAGTATGTTGTGGGACTTCCAGGCGGGCTGAAATACAACCAATCAGGAGGCATCAGTTTTCATAAGCATCACCCCTTCCTCTGTGGTTGGAGGTCAGTAAAAATTGCAGACCTTCCTTCCAGAAGTGTTGTGTCATCTTGAAGACCAGCCAGCCTCCCCACAGGGTCTGGATGCTTATATAACATTTATTTACGAAACACTGTTACCTAAAGGGAATTCTTATCAAAGCTTTTTTTTGAGAAAGCTGGGTCAGTCAGGGTCTGGAGCAGTTTGGTGTTAAAGGTCTTGCTCATGACCCAATAGTGACAGCACTCTAGCCGACCATGGGATGTGAACTGGTGACATTCTGATCACAGGCCCAGCATCATAACCTGCTGAACCGCACACCATCCCCCTTAGCAGACGTGTGGCTCATGATTTTATACTGTAATTCCTTCTGTTTATTAGTGCTACACATAATCCTAAACATAAGGATACTAACAAAGACAGGTGTAGCTACACACATGGGATGGGAGTCGGACCCGCCATCAGGGAGGTGTGGGGCAAAAGGGCTGGGCGATGAAATGCCGTGCAGGACGGGAGTCGGACCCGCCATCAGGGAGGTGTGGGGCAAAAGGGCTGGGCGATGAAATGCCGTGCAGGATGGGAGTCGAACCCGCCATCAGGGAGGTGTGGGGCAAAAGGGCTGGACGATGAAATGCTGGCCTGTTTACCATGGTGTGTCTGGAGCAGTGCAGTGGCCCAGTGGGTATCAGTCTCACCATGACCCTGTACTCCTCTGCAGGTATCACTCCCACTGAGAACCCGAAAACTACGGAGGTGCCCAGCGAGCCAGAGAGGGACCAGTCTGGACACTAGAAGACCTGAGACTGCTGCAGGTTAATGCATGGCTCCGTCCCTCAGCCTCCGAGCCCCCACCACAAAGCTGTTAACCTGGGTGCTGCCCGCTAAGCTAAAACGCGGCCACCATTAGCCGTGACGCTAGAAGAAACCTGACGTTAGCTGCTTGCTAACTAGTGTGTAGCGTCCAGCGTCCCATCAAAAACACGCCAGCAGTGCAGCGGCTCGATGCTCAGGAGCGCCCTCTGTCTCCTATTTAGTTCATCGCAGTTGATATGATGATGGGACCTGATGAAGGATCTTGGGCCTTTGTGACAGATCCTGAGAGCGGTGGGTCTTATTTCTGGGGCACCACTCAAAAGGTCATGTTGGACCTCCCGACCCCCCTCAGATGTTTCAAAAACAAAATTAATATCTAGTGAGTAGAGTCAGGAGATCGTAGCTAGTTAGCTAGTTAGCTGGTTAGCAGAACATGCTGCTTCAGCGTCTCCTAAATGAGGAACAAGTTATTATTATTTTTTTTTTTTATAGCAATGGTCTGTTTGTGGCCCAACGTGGGGGCCCCACATCTCGGGGGCCCCACACGAATGTGATATCTTCACAGTGCTCGCCATAGTGGCCAGAAGTGCTGAAAGGGTAAACCCACCCCCCCCACCCCCCGGGGCGAGCCGCAGGGCCGTGCATGGTGATACAGGAAACAGAGATATCAGTGGGGCAGGAAATGGCATTATCGCTGGTGGGGGGAGATTCCTGCTGCGTCTCCCCTCGCGATTAACGGAACGTGCGGACAATGCTCTCTCACGTAGCACAAACCAGCCCCATGGTATCTGATTGGATGGAGACCCGTTAAGGGCTGCATGTGTTATTATGGGGGTGTCTTCATGTAGCGGCCGCTAATCGCTAACATCCTTTCCTGCATCTGTTAGGGTCGGGCGGGTGGAGGTTAGCACAAAATCACAGGTCCTTTGAGGCAGACACAATGGACCAATGGCCTTCGTTACCATGGCAGTTTCTGATAGGTCAGTTGTCCCCCTCCACTCTTGTTCTTCACCTATTCAAAGCATATGATTGGCTAATGGTAAGGTTGGCAGTTCTATAAGAATTACAGCACTCTATACACCTTGGATAAATTCTAAAATGATCCCTACCATAGCTAAAAGAGCTCACTGTTTATCGTGTTTATCATTTATCCTCGTCAGCGATGAAGGTGATGATATTCGGCATGATATTCTTTCTAAATTTATCTTTTGTACGAGATTGTGGGAAAACCTGAAAAAAACTGAACTAATGGTTAAACTTTTTAAACAGATTTTAAGACTGTCAGTGTAATAATGGTGCCATTGAATTAAAATGTTTTTTATGAGATGGCTATGGGGAAAAAAAACGCAGATTTTCAGTAATATGCGTTAATGACAAAGGCATCCTCCATCTGTCATATCTGGCCACGCAGGTGGGGGAAATCAGGGCTGGGGGGGGCGTTAGTTAATGTGATGGCCTGGATTTAGGTTGTTCAAACAGTCACGTTAGCAATGGCTGTCAGATGATTCCTACTCTGCCTGGTCACATGACTGCTCGGCAGGGGGTGGGGGGGTCTTTTTGAAGGAGATTGGTGGACTGGGTGGAGTAGGGGGGCGTGCTGGGTGTTTAAAAGAGCTGAAATGAAGCAGGCTTCTCCGGATGTGTCTTCAGAGGGGTCAGAGGCTGCGAGACGTTTGGAGACTGGATCCATGCTGGGTATGTATGGGCGCATGGGCAGGGGCTTTAGAACCTTCTGTTGTGGAGGGGGGGCAAAGGAGGGGGGGATTTAATCATTGTTGATGCCCGGGGAGACAAGAGTCTGGCATGCTTCCGAAAGGGAGTAGGTCAGTCTGGCTGTCCGCAGTGGTTTTAAAGTGGAAGGTTCGCATTGTTAAAGGGGCCAGTCGACATGGTGACCATCTCTGCAGTGTCCCGAACACCGCGGGTCGCTTTCGGGAGCGCTCACCTCGGCAAAAAGCAGCACGGTCACTGCCGGCTGCCCTCATTCTTTCCAGAACCCTCCACACTGGCCCGCCCCACGCCGAGAATTCTGTCAGGACAGGGCGCCGTCGTCTGGTGGGACGTTGGCCTCGGCCGACACGTTTGCCGTTGTGTCCGCTGTGCTGAATTGCGTTAAAATAGCCTCGATTCGTAACGGTTTCATTCAGTGATGGAAAAACGAGAGAGAGAGATGGCCGTTGTTCTTTATGTAACCACACTCCAGTGATGGCCGCCTCGACTCTGAATCGCAGAAAACTGGGTCACCGTGTCTGACCCGCTTTTGGCGGCATGGATCCCTGAGAAGCCCTCGGCGGGCATGTCGGCCCGTGTCTGAGGAATACCCGCTTTTGTGTGCCATCCGGCCCGAGCACGTACTGATGTGGAGGCGTCTGCGTGCACATTCTCGTGGTCTGTCAGGCGTGAGGCGGATAGCTGCTAATTTGCTGCCCCCACTCCATGACCACGTGTGCTAATATCTCTGACTGTAATTTAATCCTCAGATAAGTCAACTTGATCAAAGGTAGACAAGATCCTACACACCTCCATTTTTCAGTCAAGGATTCAAACGCTATATTTTTATTTATTCAAGGACAGTGAAATACTTGCTTGCGTACCTCCCTGTACACTTAACAACGCATAACAATAAAGAACAATAAATTACAAATAACAATATTGCCCAATAACGTGATATACACTCAATATATACAACATACAGACCCTCCACGCTTTAGGTTGATCAGACGTAGGATATTTCGCCTTTATGACGATACGATAGCGATGCACATTCAGTGGTCATGGGACTTTGTATTTAGATCAGTTCCCGGGCTAGCGATATGCTATACGATACTTCCTGTTTATGCTAGGCGACTGTAGCATCCACTCAGACACGCTCCCAGTCCCGATCGCAAGTGTAAACATCTCATACAGTGTTTAATAACGTATCGTACTGCATTTTCGTTTCTTTGTTTAGCCAAATTTTCCCTTCTCAATGCGACTGTGCCATGTTAAATTCATGTTCGAATTAACGATATTTTCAGCTTATGTTTGGTTCTTCAAAACATAACCCCGTAATGAGTCGAGGACCATCTGTATATGCAATATGCGGATCGTATACTTTGCTCATTCCGGTTTCATTTTACGAGGTTATAGATGTTGGTTTTCCCTCAGTAATAATAACATTTCACTGCCCTTTCAGACAGACGTCAGCTGCTGCAGGAGGTCAGTCTGAATTGCCAGTAGCTCCCAATCGTGGTTTTTGGACGGCGTCTTAACAGAGGAGGGGCTGCAGTATGGTGGTCTGTTAGACTAATTAAGATCCCTCTGTTTACCTTCGAAAGTCCCACTGCTTATGTTCGGGAGGAAGGTATCAATTGTATGCTTTATCTAATCTGTGATCTGTCATGTCACATTAACACAAGCAGCGTTTTCCCTCAAATAGACTTTGTGCAGATGCCAGAGCTGGAGGAAGAACTCTGATTTACAGCAGAGACACTTTTTACAGAAAGTTTTCTTAACAGTTGCTTTTGCATTTTATTTTTATTTAGTTGTGTCCAAAGTGATACACAAGCGAGGCAACTATCACATTACAGACATACGGCTGTCAAGCAGTTGACTGGGCATAAATGCAGCTATGCTGAGCTTCCAGTGAATGTCCGGGTACAAGTGTAAGCAGTACTGGAGCAAGAGTGTCTTCCAAACAAGGCAAGAACCTAATAAGACAACTATTCAAATCAGCAGACGGTGCAGCATTAATGTACATGGCAACCAAACTGCAGTGAAAACAGGGAGTTTGACAGCACATTTCAGTAAAAACTGAGCCTTCAAAAAAAGACTCATATCTTTTGCTTTTATCATTATTGCCACAAAATAACTATGGCAGTTAAGAAAATGTGTAACTTCAGCTAGTTTTGAGTTCTTGATGTAATCATCCTGAAGGCTACACTGATCTGAAAGCATGTAATGCTGGGGGCATTTCCCATCAGGCTGGGCACGGCTGACAACAGTGTGGCAGAACTACCCTGGTTACAGCGAGCACCCCCCCCCTTCCAAACCCAGGGTAGCAGCGAGAGACACCCCCCCCCCCTCCCCAGTCTTATTTGTTTATAACCCGGAAATGAAAGCA
>JABFEB020000079.1:14614514-14628679 GCA_019775895.2 Stomatorhinus ivindoensis
AAGGGATCAATGTCATATGGTTCATTATATAGTAAAATATTGTTAAAAATATCGTAATTTGCAATATTTTATTTATTTGGTTAAAGGATGATTCCTTAAAATGAAGGTCTTTTTGTTTAAAAACTTTAGTGGTTGTCAGAATTCTGATATTTCAGAGCCATTTGCCAAACAGGTTTTGGATGTAGATTTTTTTATTGTTCATAAACATTCACCTTCTGTTTTGAGAGCAATATTATAGATGGAGTAAAAGAGTGTTGGTGGACATAGTGGAGCCAAACCTTATTTGGGTTATTTTACAAAAAAATAGCAGTGTAATCAAATTAAAATGCCTTTGTATTAATAAACTTTAGCAATTATTGTCATTCTTGTAGGACAAATACAAGAGAAACTACATCATAGCTGTTTTCCTGGACACAGGTTCCTTGGATACAAAAACGCTGAGAACCACTGGTTTACAGTGCTTCTGAAAGAAACCTTGAACCCGATTGACCTCAAAAGACAGAACAGGCCCTTATTGTTACTGGGCCGTTTTATTGTATGTGCATAAGAAAGGTGATGGTTTAAAGGCAGGATGTGTTACAATGCATGCTGGGAAGGTTTTCAAAACGCAGGTGCACCTATCAAAGCATAAAATGTCAGTGGTGGATAAGGTGAAAATGCCAGTGTTGTGATGCGGCACAAACATCGTAGTACATTGGGGTGGGTGGCTACTCTAGCCAGCATGGGGGATGGGGGGGCGGCGTTTGAAAATCACAATTGTTGGTTTCTTCCAGGGTGAGCAGATGGAACAAATGTTAAATATTGCTTGTGTAACAGCGCATTCAAGGAATTTAGTAACAGGATGCAAAATGCGTAGGCCGACCGTGTGTGTAATATATTTTTATTTCTTGTAAGCTTTCAATGCTGTCTATGAATTTTTAACTACCAAAAAAATCTGTGCCAATATCTCTGGAGAACATCACTCTGATGTTCTCTGAATGCACCCGGTAATGGGTCAGACCTTGTCCAGTTGATGTTATGGAACTGGTAAAGGTGAGATTTTTCACTCCAGAGGAAAATCATTCCTAATCAAAAAGTTCAGAAGTCCACAGTGCTGCTGGTGATGTCATTTTACTTTGGCCAGCTTTCATATGCAGATGGATGAATTCACTGACTCACCCTCTAGCACGTAACAGATTCTAATTAGTTTGCATCCCAAATCATATTATGAGTAATAGGACTGACCTTATTGGTGGGTGTTAGCAAGGTGCTAAATTGCGGTCAAGTCTAGAATCTTCTTAATGTCTCCTCTTGCTGTGCTGGAATTTGTCTTGCATTTTGGATCTGGCCTGTTTAGTTTACATTTCATTCATTTATCAGATGATTATCTAAAGCAACATGGGGGCCTGTGTGAGGCTCAGCTGTTTAGGTCTCAGTGCTGTAAACAGATGGTCGTGGGTTTGAATCCTTGGCAGTGTAGCCTCATCTCCTTTGTGTCCTTAAATGAGCCCCTTAGTCCCCAGAAAAAAATCTAGATAAGTGCCAGCATACTTTTATAAAATCTTTCTGCTGACCATGGGATCCGAACCAACAACCTTCTGATAAGACACAGCAGCCTGACGTGCTGACCCACACCCTTCCCGTTCGTCTATTTGCCCACGTTTGCCTTCCTGTTCCTGGCAGGCCTGCTAGGTTCTTTCCTTCTTCCTGGGAGCACCCTTTTATGTGATCTCACTGAAACTGTGCATAGCTTGAAAAGCTGGTCCTTTAGAGGGATTTATCTCCATTGAGCTTCAGCCACATGATCCTACTGAGCAAATGAGAGCTCAGCCGCAACCCCTGCTCACCTGACTTTGGGTAGAAGCCGGCGTCCGACATTAACTGGTAGATTCAGATTTGGTCATGAGATCAGCAGTAGCTGCAAAAGCATGACTCATTGTTTTGCTAATGAGACAATTTCCCGTTGTGACCAGGAGTGGTGTAATTAAAAAAAAAAAAGCGTTTCCATGGCATCTGTGTTTTCTTTAAGCTCCAGACAAGCAGGTCACACAAAGGCTCTAGTGTTGCTACTCGTCGTTCATTTCTGCAAGGTTCCTATTAGTGAGCAAGCGGTTAAAGGTATTGCGCCATTAGGGGGTGCTATAGGTGCAGCTATATGCCTCCCCTAAAGCCTCTCAGAGTATGTCTACCTTAGTCTAAGTCCTCTGTCATTGGCTGGAGCTCCATGGAAACTTATGCTTATGCGGGGCTTATGCTCATGATATAAATCAGGACGGTCGATGTTATTCGTTTTACTGAAACTTGCTTTGTTCAGCTTCAATCGATCAATTCAGTAAAATACCCCCCAGTTGTGTAAACAGTCTGAGTGTGGTGGCACTGTAAGCTTTGTGAGCTGCCCAGAATAGCACCTGAGTTCCCTGCAAAATGGTAATACTATGAGCAGCTCTTAATGAGCGTGTCAATACAAGACGGGCTCTGATTGGACACGTTTGCCGCAGGGGTGTGACCTGGCATTTTGAGGTGCTGTGACCATCAGTATCGGTGCTGCTCCTCACATCCAAACCTGAACCTTTTCCATTCTGGATGTACTATACAAGGCAAGCCTGTGCTTTTTCCTGTTTTTGGAAGAAACTCCATCGTATTTCAAATCAGTCTTTAAGGTTAAAAGGTTTTACTTCTGATTTAATCAGAGCACTTATGGGGCTTGAACCAGCATGTATGACCAATGATCCATTAAACACTATAAAAGGCATTTCATTCAGCCATGTGTTTACTTTAGAAATGGGGCAGCAAATTTAGATTAATTGATTAATAATTATGACATCCACAACCCTGATCAGGATAAGTGACATGGATGGATGGATTTAAGGAATATTTATGACATTTGGTTACAAAATTTGCCTGTATAAACAAATTCTGTCATCTAAATTATACAACATTGGAAATGTCCATCTTACTCTTTTACACCTTCACCTAAAATGCCCCAGAAATGTAAAACTGCTTTCCTGCAATAAACTAATCCTGTCAGTGAACACGACGCTGTTCCATAAGTTGTGTCTGCTTAGTTAATGACTTAGTTAATAATAGGCATGACTGTGGGTTGCTCATGGTTACGAGTAACTCAACAGGTAGAGTGGTGCAGGTCATGGGTTTGAACCCCAGAGAGCCTGCCCTTTTGTGCAAGTGTCTAAGTTTTTAAGAGTTATATCAAGATAAGATGACTGGATGTGTTTTTTACAGTAAGGGAAGAAAAAAAAGTCTTTAATTTTAATAACTGTTCAGGTACAAACAGTTCTGGCTGTGATCCTGCCGAAGCCTAAATGCACAGGTTAGCTTTGGCATGGAAGGATTTTTGCAGTTTTACACAGTAACTGATTATCATTTTGAAATTACAACACCAGAATTGTTTGAGTCTCCGCCTGGGTTCCATGTGTGTGGAGTTTGTATGCTCTCTCTGTGCCGTAGCGGGGTTTCCTCCGGGCACTCCTATTTCCCCCCCACAGTCCAAAGACATGCTGAGGCTAATTGGAGTTGCTAAATTGCCAATTACTGCAACCCAGAAGGATAAGTGGGTTGGAAAATAAATGGATGTATGGATGGATGGAACAGCAGAATGATACTCAGATGCAGGCCACTGGATCTCGCCCTGTCTTCTCCTGTTCTGTACCTGTCCACTCGGGACTGTACCTATCTACAGTTTTTTGCTGCAAAGTACCCAAGTTTGCAGCCCCCTGGAAGGACACGCCATAAGAGAGCTGCATGGATGATGATTATGGTGTGTCATCCAGGATACCGTAGCAGCGGTAACGACACAGATCACACATAGATTTGGCTGAAAGCACGTCAGTAGGAGACCTGTACTCGCACCTGGACACAGGAGGATTGTTGCCTAATATTATCCTCAGGGTTAGAGTAGTGTGGCTCTGTGCCTGTGATCAGAAGGTTGTCAGATCAAATCCCAAGGCTGACAGTCATTTCACCATTAGACCTTCCAGCGAGAACCTGGCATATGGCACTCTGGATTAAGACGCTATACTTGTGATCAGAAGGTTGTTGGCTCAAATTCTGTAGCTAGCAGAGTGATTTCATCATTGGGCCCATGAGCAAGGTCCAAACCCGCAATTGCTCCAGGAGCTGTTTGGCCCTGCTTTCTCACTTGGGTGTCACTTTGTAAAGGTACCTTTGTAAATATTAACATCCATTTTATTGTTATTATTTAGTCAGCTTTATTCAACGGTCCTGTGAATGCCCATCGCAAGAGCAGCACTGTGGAGCCCCCATCCAAACACAAACTTTAGTCAGCTACCTTTGTGAACAGTTACTAGAGTGGAAAACAGCCTTGAAAGGGGACTTGACCAGGCATGTTGAAGGACACCTATAAAGGGGACTTGACCAGGCATGTTGAAAGACACCTATACTGTCATTCTCCTCTTGCCTCTTTGGCATGATGGTGACACGGGTTTCCTCTGTGCGGTCCTCCCCAGCGCCGGCCGTCTGCCGCTTCGGGGCCCCTCTCCCCCGACTGAGTCGCTCATGCATGCCCGTGTGAAAAGCATGACCGCGACCCCGGCTGCTCTTTCCTGGTCGCCGTGGATGATAAGGGCAGATTCGGGCGTCCAACCAAATGCCTGCGGAGTTTCCCATTACTTCCAGCCCTCATCTTTCAAAGGGCCAATGGGAGGAGCAGGACAGCGTGACAGGAGAGTCTGTTGTGGTTTATGGTGGGTGAGCAGCTCTGACAATGACCTGCCTGCTTTGGGCAGTTCATCACGCTGAATCCTCAGATCCATCTGCAGTCAAAATCAGTAAATAGAGGTAATTGTAGATGCCCTTGTTATATGGACTGTATTATATTGTGTTCGATCTCTATAAGAAATGTCACACAATCGATGCATCTGAAGTCCCCTAGGATGTTACATGTTTGGAGGGGGGCTGTTGACCTTGGACCCCCAGAGTTTTTTTTTCAGTTTTTTTTCAGTTTCCCAGTTTCATGCACCATTTGGTATGAATAATACAGTAATGGATTAGCCACACACTCCTTTCGAGTGCCCTGGGGCGAATCTGTTGTGAAAGGTGCTGTATGAAAATAAGATGAATTGAGTAGGGTCAGTCTCTGTGATCTGTGTGACAGAGCGGCTGGTGGACACATTAATCCCATTTCGGGCTTCATTACAGCATTATTTTAGTACTAAAGTAGATGCCGAAATCATTCTGTTGTCTTGATGTGCTATATACCCTCACTGTGTCGGAGTGTTGTGAGCTCATTCTTTAGAACTGGGACCAAAGTGAATGTAGGTTTGATGCATAAGTGAGTCTCGGCAAAAAAAATTAATAATTGACTATGTAGCAACAGCTGTTTGCCTGAGAAACTTGTGATTGTTAAGCTGCATTTTCTGCTGAAAAATGCCAACCTTATGCTCAGTGATTAAAAATGTAATAATAGTTTTAAATAAGTAAACAAATGAACAATAGCAATGCAGGTCACCGGGCAGAGCAGGGGCCAGCGCTCTGTCTTTACAGCGCACCCGCACACGGCACGTTTGGGCCAAGTCTGAGTCACCCTGCTTGTTTTAAAATGCCCGGGAAGCTCAGCACGCCGATCTGATGCCGTGTTTAGGCCTGGGGGGGGGTGAATGCACTACCCGCCAAGCAGGCACGAGTCCCCATCAATTATACACACGTCCATTCAGTTTTAGTGCTGACTGAGGAACCAAAATGGCTGCTCCCTGCTAGGCTGCAATTAGCGTTCTACTCTATCATGATGTTGTGCTTAGCGATTTGTGGTTCTTAAATCGTCATTTATTACAAAGAAAACAATTCTAATATATATATTAATCAAATTGTCATATTAATGTAACATAAACAATGTATGTTACTCACACAGATGAGGTCTGGCATCCTTAGCGTAGGATTGATGTGCAAAGTTTTGCTAAACTCTTTTTAAGCTTATTTGTGCCAGTTAAATACAGCTAAAGCTGACAGGTGGCTTACAATATTGCATCTAAAATGTTCAATGCATTATCATCGAAACAGGAGAAGTCTCTTTAGCAAATATCCTGAACTGGCCTTAATTCTTGTCCATTTTACATAATTATACCTATGCTAGTATTTCCATGAGCACAAGCAAATTAAAATGGGGACATTCAGTTTCTTAATCTGAGTATTATGGTTCTTGCGGTGGCCACCAATGTTGGGGGTGTTATTGCACAGCAGTTTCCTCAAATATACCTTTGGGTTCACTGACTCTGCTGTCAGTTTCCCATAATGCCTTTCATTTACGCAGCGCGTCCCCATCTCAAGTGCCTTGTGGGACAGTATTGCAGAAACCTTTAGATTATAGATGCTTTCCTCCAACGGAAGTAAGAGAATTAAAGGGCCTTGAGAGCCCGAGGTATAGCTCGGGCTGTCTTATTGTACAATACAGGAGTACAAATCCACCAGTAAACACCAGGTAAAGAAGTCGACAAATAAATGCCTTGTACTGTTTCTCCCAGTAGGGAAAGATCCCTACTGGTAGGATCAAACACAGGATGGCTGGCACAAAATCACAGAAGGCCCCAAAGTAGCTTTGTTCTGTGGCCATGTCAGATTAAGTCACGTGTAAGTTTTATCTCTAATAGAACGTTTCACAGTCGAACCACAGGAAGGTGAGCAGCCGTTCTGTGATCCAAAACAGCAGTAGGTATGATGTGTGGAGTCTGCGTCCTCTGCCTCAACGTCATAGAGTGCCACTTTATATAGTCCCCTTGCTCTCGTTTTTCTTATGAAGTAGGTGACCAGTTCCACTGTTTCATTATTATTTATCATCATCATTATTTCTGCGTGCTTTAGCTGTCTGATATGCCTGTGCATCGTGGTTCATGAATCACTTCCACAAATGCTCCACAAAGTCAGGTGAAAGTCAATTGCAAACTAAATCTTACCCAAGTCGTGCCCAAAGGCTTAATAAGTGCAGCTTACCTGCCTTTTCATTGACCTTTGATTTCAAGGTGGAGCCTTTCTAATGGAGTCAATTTCAGGGGGGGGGGTACAAGGGGTATGCTGAGGTATCCCAGATGAGAATGGTTGCTGTAATTTATCATGGTTTCATAAGCAATGTTATGGAGTAATCAGAGATAAATAAATTCCTTGTTTTAGATGTGGACCTGCCATCTCTTGGGTGTGTGACTCATGAGTCAGAACCAGTAGCAGCGTTAACAGCTGATCACCCCCCCCCGGAACGTAGACAAGAGCTCTCCCTGTTGCTATAAACGTGATGTCACTCAGTCTCTGACGCATGGTTGGTTGCCTCTGTGTTTTAGATCATCTCAGCCTGCGCCGAACAGAACGGCTCAGACGAGACTCCGGGATTCCTCTATCAGCCCCACGGGAGCCTTCAGAAAGGATTAATGCAGACTTGTGTCCGGCGCGTACAAAACAGCTGCCCTTTGGAAGCGAGAATCGGCGGAATTTGATGAGTCGCGAGAGGAGCTCTCGTTGCTGACCATCAGTGGAGAGAGGATTAATCGCTCGTTCACCTGGCTTGATGTACATGTTTCTGGGCAGCACTCCGAGGAGAGCCGACCACGGAATTCAAGACGGCTGCCGGGGAAAGACCGTCAAGCATGCCCACAGAAACACTACAGACAGATAGCATGGTCAAGCCCACGGGCCAGGCCGCCACCTACGCCTCGGCTGTGCCTCTCCGCATCCTTAATAAGGGGCCAGACTACTTCCGTCGGCAGGCGGAGCCCAACCCCAAGCGGCTGAGCGCGGTGGAGCGGCTAGAAGCCGACAAGGCCAAGTATGTCAAGAGCCAGGAAGTGATCAACGCCAAGCAGGAGCCGGTCAAGCCGCCCGTGCTGCCCAAACCAGCGTGCCCCATCACCAGGCGGGCGTGCAGCAGCCCTGCCCTGAAGGCCTCCAATAACAATTCTAAGTCGGACACTTGCGTCAAGAGGGAGAATCTCAACCTAGAGATCCTCAAGAACATCTTGAACAGCTCTGAGACCTCATCCACGGGGACGGCGCACAAGCACAGTGCCAGGAGCTGGGCCCCCCAGCGCTCTGAGTCGGTGGAGCTCAACCGGCGCTCTTTTGCCGAGTCCCTGAAGGTCTTCCCCTCCCAAGGCGCCTCGAGTCCCCATGGGAGCAACCTGAACATCAGCAGGCGTTTCTTTGAGGAACAGTCCAGTGATTCATCACTCCATGTGTCCCACAGCTCGTCAGACATCCGGAGGATATGCAACGGCAAGCCTCTGAGGGCCACGCCGAGCAGCAGCTCCGCCCCACCCCTGCCACCTAAACCCAACCTCCTGGCCACCAACACCCTCAAATCCCCTGACATTGAGACCGTGGAACCGGGAAGTGCAGTCACCCGGAGACCCTCCCTGCACAGATCCAAATCCGACCTCAGCGACAGGTATGCCCGGGCCGGCGCCGACGTCGAGCGCTTCTTTAACTACTGCGGACTGGATCCCGAGGAGCTTGAAAACTTCGGCGTGGAGAACTTCACGCGGGCCAACTCGGACATCATCTCTCTGAACTTCCGCAGCGCGAGCATGATCAGCTCAGACTGCGAGCAATCACGGCACAGCAACGACGACCTGACGGACGACGAGGAGGCCAACGAGCGCGTGCCCTACGGCATTTCAGCCGTGGAGAGGAATGCCCGGGTCATCAAGTGGCTGTACAGCATCAAGCAAGCCAGAGAATCACAGAAGGTTTCTCATGTTTGAGGGAGAACTCGCCTTCTCCGCCTCGTCCACCTGTTTTTGGCACTCTATCGTCTGTGAATCTCAGAGTCCATCAGCTTATATGCGTCTGACATGTGACCTCCTTAGAACCTGCATGCTTCTCGAACATGCGACCTGACCTGGCATCAAGTCAGATGCAAACCTAAGCAAAAAAAGAAATCCCTTTCCGAGCCCTCCCGCTTGAAATACAGTATTCTTGCTTCTTTCAATGGAATGGAACAGATATCGACGTCAGCTAGCTGACATCCTTCGCGCGACGTGCCCATGGGGATCGTGTAGCCATATCGGTGAGAAACCTAAAGAATGCTGCTTACATGTGAGCAGAAGCTGTCACGCTGTATGTATATACACCTGCGGGCCGTAGGCGCATGTTATGGCCCACGATAGCTGTACTTTCAGAGCCACATCACTTTCCATTGCGCTGTCGGGTTTTGCACTGGTGATGTGGTGCAGACAGTATTGTAATATCACAAGCCTCATGTAATTCGCTTCCATATAGTCTCATCAGCTGCGATGTTTTCTCTGGCAGCCCATTTTTGTGGTACTATAAAGACTTAATTGAATTTGTTGAGTGGCTGCCACTTTTAGCATCCGTGTGTCAGATAGATGGCAGAGATGCTCCACTTTTCATCAGCAAATTATTTTTCTTTCCTGTAAATGCTGTAAGGATATGTAAATAAATTCGAAGTTGTTACCAGATCTGTAAAGAAGAGCGATCTGCTATGCTAATAAATAGCTCTTGAGGCAATTATTTTGCGCTTTGTTTTTGCATTGCAAGAGTTTGTTATTCTGTCTAATAAAACAAAAGATCTATCTGTAAAAGCTGATATAATGTTGATGTTTAGGTTTCTGTTAAGTCTCGAGGATCTCCTGACTGGAAATCATAAGGAAACATGCTGTGATCTGGAACTCCTAACCAGGGAAAAATGGGGTCTGGGCGGAGTGTGTGTTCTCCTGTCGGACGGCTGTTAGAATGCCATGAGCAGATGGAAAGTGACAGGTCAGCTCAGCAGAATTTGCCACCACTCTAAACACCGGGCCCCCTGTTGGCCACAAACAGCCACTGTCCTATTTTATAAACATGATCCTTAGTTAGGAGACGCTGTAGCTTCTGAGGTCCCAGAAACAACAAAGCAGCTCCTTGGTCAGCTTCCCTCCATCCAAACTCAAACAGTCATATCACATCTCCTGCTGCTAATTTCACATTCCATCTGGGCACAGGCACTGCTGTCTTTGGAAGAAAGCATGACGTGGAGGAGAGGTAAGGAGCAGCACCGATACAGTGTGGTGCCACACCCATTACATGACAAACCACCCCAGGGATGGGAACCTGAGTGCAGCTATGTGGCAGCTGATACCTCAGCACCACACCGGTCTGAATGGACCAGCGTGAGGTTTTTAATTTCCCCAGTGGCTGAAGTACAAGTCCTGCCACCAAGTTTCTCCCTGTAGGTTGGAGGACCTCCTTATAGGGCTGGATGTAGATTAACATCATTCCCAGGATGGACCAATTGCAGGTCAAGGGCCCAATGGAGTAGAATCACTTTGGGCATTCACGGGATTTGAACCAGCAACCTTCCAGTTACTGGCACAGAGTGACCGCTCCACCCACACGATGCAGAGATGTGAAAAAATGGCAGCGGCCCTTTCTGAGGTGAAACCAGACCTGTCAGGGGCAAGTAGACTGTATCGGTCAGGCATTAAACTTTGATGAAGTGCTCCTCAGTGTCACTGTGATTGATCTGAGAATGCAGGCGACGTCACACAACTGGGCTGTGCTTCGGTAAAAAAAAAATGAGCCGTGTGTCAGTTGGAAGGAGACCAGTGAAGTTGGTTCTGGCGGAGTTTCTGTATTTCTTGGAAGTGCACACATTTAAAAATGATTGAAAAAGACTTGACGATTTCTCTCTCAAGTAAAAATCCATGGATTAAAAACTGCACACGCCACACTTCATGTAGGCAATGTTTGCCAGCCAGCACCATGGCGAGGACCTGTTCATTTATCTCCATCGCCTCTGATAATTGGCCGGTGTCTCCTGGGCTGAATGAGGCAGCCAATACCGCGGCGCTCGTGGGAGATGGGCAGGGTCTTCTTACCCTACTTTATTATTGATGCAGACTTCGAATACAACTTTTGTAGGTGCAGGAGGCAAAAAGAGAAGTTTTCAACAAATCAGAATGTTTCATCAAAGAAGACAGTTGATTACATACATTCTGATCAATGCTTGATGCACAAAACAGTAATTTACTTGGAAAACAATCTCTATCTTTAAATACTCAAATAAATAATGTCCAAACTTCATCTTGTGTCTATGTGAGATGCAATTGATGATAACCATGGTTAGCTAAATGCTAAGATTTTGACCCTTGAGTACAATAGACAGTCCTACAAATCCTCGAGCATCACCGCCGTTTCTGCCATCATGGACAGCCACATTGTGGAGTGCTGCTACAATGCTGCAGAGATGTTGAAAGCCGTTTGGAACATCGTTTGAGGGCTGGCGTGGAGCTGACACGGTGGCCCAATTCCAGGACCCAGCAAACTCCTAGATCTGGAGAAAATGACGCAACTTGTACAGTGTGACATTCCTGGCTGTAGGAAAGCCAAAGGCCAACTACTTTCCAGAGGAATTTCAAGAACCTCAAGTGTCCGAAAGACAAACAGGGCCAGACATTTAATAAATGCTTCAGTTAAGCAGTTTTAATACCACATTGCTGAGACATTGTGCCAGACCTGCAGTGGGAAAGAATCACAGCTCTTTATGGCTGCTCTTGTCTTTCTCTATCTGCTTGTTTTGCATTAAGGTCACCCAAAGGAGTTCAGGATCCGCAGTTTCACATTAGTTCCGTTATCGACCAGCAGTCAGCTGATGATTGAATACCACCAGTATAGAAATACTCGTATAAAAACCTGATTTTATATATTATAAAAGGACAAACTAACACATGGGATGCAGCTGTCGTGCATCTATTTAGAGTTAAAGTGAACTATTCTGAGAAGGGATATAGGGTCAGAATGCATGTAGACCTTCGTATATATAGTCCATATATAGACTGAAAGAAGGGATTTTGATCTCCCAACATCACGTTCCAAATGTCCCTGTTCATGCAAGGTGTGCAGGTTTCCTTCTGGAATCCTTAATGGTTAAATTACATATCTTATTATTAGCATTTCTGATCTCATTTCACACTCACATGTTTATTTGCTAAATAAATGACCAATCCCTGACCAGGATATGCGAACAGAAAATGGATGTATTACTGACTTTTCTATGATGTAATTTATTGTTTAAGACAGAGTAGTGTTTCCTTTATTCTATTATGTGCATGCGTATATATAAATCGCTGTAGTCCATTAGCAGTTCCATCTTATCGAGTTACACGGGCTGGCGAAAGTCCACATGTAGCCCTTGTGGTTCAGCCGACTTATCTTTCGTGGACATAATGATGAGGACATGGAGGAGAAGTATACGGTTTAATATTACCAACTTCATGAAGCGAAAACAAAAAAACATCATAGCCGCAACAGCTGCGGAGATACGATCTTTACTGAAAACGCATTCCTAATCGTTACAAGCAAATAACTAATTGGATAATTTATATAGACCACAATTACCACAATTCAATGACATTTATTACAGTGAACGTTACACAGATATTACATTCCTACTTCACAGAATATGAGGGAATCTTTAAGAAGTATGTAATTCATGTCTCAGAGTCCCTGCTTCCCCCAAATGCTGCGCTTAGCTCTCTGAGCTGATGTTTTCCTGCAGATCTCTGCTCACATCACGTTCCACTCCGAGGGATGTTGCGTTTCGTTCCCGGTGGCATGAGGCAGATTCCTGCTGGCTGTCCTCGCGCGCCTGTTGGGAAACAGATGATTTGGGCTCCTCTCTGGGGTGCGGGGGTCCAGGCCGTGACGACGGGTACAGGCGGGGGCACACGTGTTGTTTCCAAGCCGCCCTAGTTCGCACCAGATGTTTCAAAAACTGAACAAGTAGCTCACAAGTATAGTCAGAAGATCGTAGTTAATTAGCAAATATGCGGCTTCAGCATGTCCTAAATATGGAACGTGTTTATTTAATATTTATTGCAATGACTGTTTGTAGCCAACAGGGGGCAGATGTGTGGTTTGAGTGCTGGTAAAAGCCACCTTTGGGCTCACTGAGAACCCTTAGGCCTCGTGTGCGTCATCCAGCTTTACAGATAAACTGAGTCATCCTCCACACAGACATGGTGTTCAAGTAAACTGGTTACACACCATATGTTCCTTGGATTTACTGAATTTAGTCTGAAAGACTTTTAATTATGTTCATTGCCAATCAATTATAACACTGATGTGTGAGTGTGTGTGTTGACAAGATAATTGTGATATTTATGCAGCTACCCTATATGTACATGACTGTCTTAACAGATCTTTATCGTGTCTGAATTCAGATTCGTTGAAGAATGACTGATTCTCAGACTCCAGCAATAAGTCAAGAGTAACAAGAAGCACATGCAGGCCATTACTAGCCATGAGTTCTACCTGGACGGTTCTCATCCCATTCCTGATACTGATTCCGGAACTCCACTAGGGGGCAGCTTGTGCGGTGAGATTTTTGGCTCAAAAGCAGCGACTTTAACCACTAACTGTAATCACCCATAGCAAATCTCACAGGATTGATGCAAAATACATCTGCTTTTTTAGCTAAATACAATGTGCCTGCATACTGTGCTATTCTCAGCATTGGACTGTCTTTTTGTTGTGGGTGTGTGTGGCTCAGCATCCTAACCAGATGTGTGTGTGTTCCAGGGGTTGTTGGTTCAAATCCCATGGCTGGCAGGGACTGGCTGACCTGCTTTCTGAGTTGTATGTCTGAAATATCTGCTAAATCAATGCTAATATGACAGATCACGTAGGGGAGAGCCAGGAATGGACCCCTGTGATAAATGATGTCATAATCTGCATGTCGTCAATGATCACGTTCTGGTGAATTCTTGTTTTAACCTAAACCGTAAAATTCAAAGAAACAGGGGATTGTTTCTGTTCCAAAATGTTAATGCTCAGTGTTCTGGTCCAATCACAAAGTTTACCGAAGTTCCCCTTCTGGGACGTTCTGTTACATGCAGTGATTTATTGGGTGCAAACAACTAAAACCATAGGGTAGCTCCCTTTACCTCAGGGCGGGGAGCCGACTGGGACCCTGACGGCGCGTATGAACTCGTGACTTCCTAAAACTGAATGCATGTATTGGCCCCACGTACGCTACTGCAGAGTAAACATGATTCGGTAACTGAGCCAGGATGTCCAATGAGATCAGGAGGGAAACCGCAGAACCCATACTCAACGAGAGCCTGGTGTGGGGCACTGCGGGTTAAGATGCTATGCTTGTGATCAGAAGGTTGTTGGTTCAAATCCCGTTGTCAGGTGAGTGATCTCATTATTGGACCCTTGAGTGACACCCT
>JABFEB020000079.1:14660234-14678729 GCA_019775895.2 Stomatorhinus ivindoensis
GCAGAGCACATAGGTACGTTAGAGCCACTTGATGCACATGCTGGATGTATGTCAGATAGTCGCTCCCTGATTGCAATTGCCTGTGGCGAGGTCGCTTGGGCCTGCCGGCACGGTGGTCAGAGCCTACTTAAAAAACTGCATTATTGTAGAACTAACCCCTTAGTCCATATTCTAAAAATTGCATTATTTAGAGTAAACCCAACAACAGCCACAGAACATTGTTACAAAGGGCAAGATGTAAAGACGATTAAAGACAGAGAGATTCTACAATATATAGACACCAGTACGTGGACATGCACTATTAGTTAGAGTAATTGCTTAATTAAGGTAAAACCCACAAATATTAACAAACAGAATGAGTAGTTGCACAGAACAGGTTAGTGACTTTTCACTTGGCAGTATCACAGGCAACCATCTGTCTAACAAGTCAGCTTGCCACATTTCTGCCCTGCTAGCAGTGCCATAGTCAACTGTGAATTAAGTGATTGCGAAGGTTAAAACATCTTGGAGCAAGTTCAGTTGTGAAGTGGTTGGACACACAAGCTCACAGAAAGGTGACCTGATCACCCAACATCAATACAAGCTCATGCCCTGTGATGGACTGACATCCCATCCAGGGTGTCCCCCTCCCTCGTGTCCTGTGTTGAAATGGGGAATCCCCCTGCATTACTGTAAGACGATTCGCTGGTGTCAGCAATGAATCCATCTTAATTAGGCAATCTGGCTGCCGTCCATATACCTTTTGCCATGTACTCTATATGTGAATGGGACAGATTAACCTATAATTAAAATCTAGAATTCCCCGTTATTAGAATTTCACTCCTCCCTAATTTTAAGGATTTGCGTCACCATACTTTCACATTCATTTTCAAATATATTATGTCATTAATGGTCCCCAACTCCTCTGATTTCATAGGAACCTCAGTCCTCTCTCTAATTTGTGACAGTTACATCATACATTAATTAACTTATAATACCAATATACAGCTATAGGGAAAATTAAGAAACCACAGCACAATTTTTTGTTTTACTCATTTCTTAATTTATGAGTGTCCATTCCTTTTATTCCTCTTGAAGGGCACTCGATGTCATCCTCATGAGAAACGATTAGATAAGTTAACGTCAGCTCTGGCATTAGAAAGTCGCTTCTGATCATATCAAATGTCTCCGGCTTCACCTTATTCTTGCGTACTGCTCGTAGAAATTTTGAACCTGGAAGCAACCTGCTACTCAGCGTAGCCTTCTGCCAACAGAACCACGAATAAACCAAGATTTAAAAAACACAGATTTATTATTAAAATGTATGTAGGCTATATGTAAGATTCTTAACATAACTTAAATCCAGCCTATTTTTTTCCTTCAGCTTTTACACTCCTACTCCTTTTCTGAGACCACCTCTGTCATTAGCTGGGAGGAGCGAAGTCCGCTAGGTTGCCTTAGGTCCCTGAGATGGTGAACCGAGAAAGTAACAGTTTACCATGGCCGCCTTAAGCATCCACATTCTCGTGCTCATTTTGTGCATCTTGCTGGTTTTGAAGCTCTGCGGCTTCAGGAAAAGGTGAGTGTTTATTGTAATGCATTTGGAGGGCAAGTTTCATAGCACTTTGATGTGTTTGTCGTTGTTTAATTAAAGATTTATAATGCCGAGTTGTTTCAGCGGTGCGGACAGCGCTCGGCTCACCGTATGTATATGATCTTGTTTCTGAAAACTTGAGATATAGCTGATTATCATTCATTAACATAATGATACATTAATCTTCAGACAGCGCCTGATGTTATTATTTTTAGTATTGTTGTTGTAGCGACTATTATTATTATTATTATTATTATTATATACTGATGCCGGCTGTACATCGTACTCAGCAGACATCGCTAGACAGAAAAGATCCTAAATAAACTAAATTATTCGTACGTGTTTACTCAAATTTATTTACTTTCGTTTTCTTATATTATAGAAACCAAAATTCAATTTAACTACTGGTAATAGAGATTTTACCTGCCTAACCTAAATGTCTTCACTCCAAAAGGCAACAGGATGAACCTCCCCTAATGAACGGCTGGATCCCCTTTCTTGGCGTTGCGCTGGAATACGGGAAAAACCCCCTGGAATTTTTGAGGTCGATCCAGAGGGAATACGGAGATATTTTCACATGTAAAATAGCCGGGAAATACTTCACCTTTGTGACGGATCCTTTCTCCTATAGCGCAGTGTTTCGCCAGGGAAGGAATCTTGATTTCCAAAAGTTTGCACTGGGATTCTCCCGGAAGGTAAAGTTCCCTTCAACTCGCACATAAACCAATCTAATTAGTCGCGAAAGATTGGTACAAAAATAGCTTATAAAAGTGTACTAGAACGTGTAGAATGCAGTGGTCTTCGCCAGTCGATTATAGTGCTTCACAATGTTTTCTTTTTGAGTTGCTCTCTTCAATGGTTTGCCTTGGTAACAAGGTTCAGTAGAAAACAACGCAGGCTGTTTTTTCTTTGCTTACACTTTCTTCACTGACAGGATACATGGACAATCCCAGGAATTGCTGTGAAATCTGTGTGTTTTTAAGCTGTCTGTGTAGTTAGTAGTCCTCAAATATTAGAGTTAACTTAACCGTAACTTGTTTAAAATCCGTCATTAATGGAACGTTAAGTCTGTGTAATGCAGACGTGTGTCATGCAGCGGTGAAGAATAAGGTCGACTTGCCATTCATTTTAGTCTTCCGTTTTATTCTGATTGAAGCTGTAATTACTGTTAAGCCCAGACTTACTCATACCCATGCCAAATGATGATCTATTATGAATTTGTATTTGTCTAATAGGATTCTTCTGGCTCGAAATTGCATACATATCTGACAAAAGATGGTAAAAGATATAAATGAGAAAAAAACAACTATTTGGATATTTATGAAAAATGCCACGTTCAAAATTATACATACCCTTTCTCAATAATCAACGGCAAAGTGCTTATTTCGCCATCACAGCAATCAGACGGTTCTTATAATTGCTAACAAGCATTTACTCTTCACTGAGATTATGGACTTTTTTGCAAAGATCTCCTGGTGCTTGAGGTTGGGAGGCCTCCTTAGGTCAGCTGTTCAAACCCAGGTGTGAGGACTCCTCAGCCAATCAGTCCTCTAATTAGTAATCTAATTAGGGAGTTGCAGTGAAAACCCGCCACACCGGCCCATCGCAGATAAGATTGGCTACCCCTGGCATAGAAGCTCGCCTCTTGCATTTTCTCAAAATATTGTGCAATTTCAAGGGGTATGAATAATTTTGCATATGGCATTTTTCTTAAAAATAAAAAAAAGCATCAGGATTAATTAAAAGTTTTTGATCAATGACTACATTGCAATTATGTAACATCCTTTGTCACATACTTATGTCCTTTACTGCCAGATGAAACTATACTGGGCAAATAATTCATTATAAATGTCAAAATTCGACATGGGTATGAATAATTTTGTGCTTAACGGAATGTCTCTGGTGACAGCATTGGTTATATTGTTCGGCTTGGTTTTGCGAAAATCAGGGCGGGCTGCCGATTTCGCGTTAGGCCGTGGGACGGTGGATGATGGGTGAGACTGACATGCTGAAATAAGGGCTAAAAAAACCTAACAAAATTGTTTGTGGGTTTTTTTTTTAAAGTTGCGTGAGTTTTTCAAGTTATTCAACATCCCACGCAAAATCCAGCCTTACTGGAAATGTTAAGTAAGATGTAATTGTTCACATTTAATAAGCAGACACCTTTATTAAAAGCCACAGACACGGGTGGATCAAAGACTTGCTTCAGACAGTCGCTTGCCAGCTTCACTGCCACTATCCCCCCCCACCACCACCACCCAGTTCCACTTTTGAACCAGACAATGTCACTCTACATGGTCTTTTTTTGAGGGGGGGGGGGGTAGGCTGGCAGTTTGCTTGGTCGTTCAGAAGATGGTGCTATGGGTCTAAGTCACCTAATGGGTTGCCCAGAATTACCTGAAGCAGTTGGGGTTTAGGGCCTTGCTTGAGAGCACTCTGGGATTCAAGCCAATAACCTGCTGATCACCCTGACCCACAGAGCCACACGCCAGCTGCAGTTACTATGTGTGTCATTTCTGGAATCCCCCCAGTTGCATCTTTTATCTGCTGATAAAATGCTTCTTACCCCTCAGGTGTTCGGCCATGCCGACTTCAACGCCCCCATGTACAGTGGGATCTACAGGGACATCCACCCCATTTTCCGACAAACGCTGCAAGGGCCTGTCCTTCAGCAGCTCATCTCCACCATGATGGAGAACATCCAGATGGTGATCCACAGGGACGACAGCTTCAACTGGGTCACCGAGGGCCTGCAGCGCTTCGTGGACCGGATCATGTTTGAGGCTGGGTACCTGACTCTCTTCGGTAAAGAGGATGAGGCGTTGGTGAGTGGCGGTGGAGGGTGTGGCGCCCCCCAGTGGCTGTCCATGAGACAGGCCATGGAGGACTTCCATGCCTTTGACAAGGCCTTCCCCGAGATGGCAGCCGGACTCCCCATACACTTACACTTGAAGGCTTTTCGAGCCCGTGAGGCACTAGCCCAGAAGCTCCACCACCGACATCTGAAGAGGAACAAGTGCTTGTCGGCTCTCATCGAGAGGAGGATTCAGGCTTTCGATAAAATGGAGGAGCTCGACGAGCACGGCAAAGCCAGGACACACTTATGCATTCTGTGGGCTTCCCAAGCCAACACCTTACCTGCAACATTCTGGAGTCTGTACTACATGCTAAGGTAGCCTCAGGGCATTGGATAAATCTGATTGGATAAATTTAAGTGGCGAAACTTGATTGTATGTTTGTTTCAGTGACAGAAAGAGTTTTTTTCTCTAGTAAATACAGATGAATAGTTTATTTTATAAGGGTTGTATTTGTTTTTAATCCCTTTTATCCAGAATGACTTGATAACATGATTTAATGTTTGCTCGATTGCCCTTGGGACCCCGACCAGGATAAACGGATAGCTGCATAGCAATAGTATAGCATGCGAGGGTCCAAGTGTATAAGCATCATTTTCCTTTTGAAATCAAGAATTAAAAGTTAATTAATTTGAAGTAAAATTAATGTCTTCATGGTTAGTGCAGACTTCTAGTTGTGTTAATACATCTTATGTAACATGTTTACAGATGATGGTCAATGTCAGCTTCAATTTAGGAGATGCATCTGATAGTCAGGGTTAGACATAGACAGAACTGTGAACCCTCTCTGCATTTACTCCAGGTCTCCAGATGCCATGAGGGCTGCTCAGGCTGAGGTGGACAGAGTGTTGAGGGAGTCCGGCCACACGCCAGAAAACCTGGACAAACCAGTAGTCCTTTCTAAAGACCAGCTAGACACGATGTCGGTGCTGGGTGAGTGAGTTCATAAAGCGGTGATCTGGGGGCCTCCTATTGGCCACTATCATCTCTACACCCAAGCTGAAGCCCAAAGACAGCCACTAAAAAATGACCAACTGCACCATTGTAGTAAATAGTAGGGGGACCTCTGACAACTCAGGGTCCTTCGACCATGTTAATGTACCTCTGGCTACGTTAAATATCAACTAAAAAAATAAACACGTTCTTTATTTAGGAGATGCTGAAGCAGCATGTTCTGCTAACCAGCTAACTAGCTACGATCTCCTGACTTTACTCACTAGCTATTAATTTTGTTTTTGAAACATCTGAGTTGGGGCTGTTTAGCTGGTTCATTGTGGTGGCAGCATGCACGCCACACGGGGGCTACATTGTCATAGTACACCCCCTTCATTCGTCCTGTTTCTCACTCCATCCAGGAAGCATCATAGAGGAAGCCCTCCGGCTCTCCAGTGCTTCCATAATGATCCGCGTCGCCAACGAGCATTTCACCTTGACCCTCGATTCCGGCAAGACGGCTGCCATCCGCAAAGAGGATCACATTGCCATGTTTCCGCAGATGATGCACATGGACCCAGAGATCTACGAGAATCCCACGGTACATCCCACTCGTTCATGCCTCAGACCTCTTTCTCATTTGATAATTAGTTCATTGTCACGCTGCATAATTAGTGTGATCATACTTTAGCGTGTGTTATGAGTTAAAGGTTCACTACATGGACAGAAGTATTGAGACACACCTCCAGCTTTGCCATAAGTCAGTGTGTGAAATGTCTTCCTGCTAGACAGTCTGTCCATAGGCAGTTGAAAGTGGCATTATTGCGAAGTGGACGCATGTAGTAACAACTGAAACTCTGCCACAAAGTGACAGACCGTTTCACGTAACAGAGTGGGGTTGTCGAATTGTGAGGTGCATTGTGGGTAACATTTGCCGGCTCACTGTTGACTCAATAACTGCAGTTCCAAAGTTCCTCTGGCGTTAACTCCAGCACAAAAACTGTGCCTGGAGCTTCATAAAATGGGCTTCCATGGCTGAGCTGCTGCATGCAAGCCTCAGACCACTAAAGCGCAATGCCAAACGTCAGATAGAGTGGTGTAAAGGGCTCCACCGCTTGTCTCTTAAGCGATGGAAATGTGTTCTGTGGAGTGGCAAATCACACTTCCCTGTCTGGCAAGCTGATGGACGAAGCAGGGCTCGGTGGATATTTCTCTTAGATAAAGTAACAGATCTATAACCTGCTCCTGCCCTGAATATGCCTGTTGGCTGCCTCCTGTAGGAGTTCAAGTTCGACAGATTCCTGGATGAGAATGGGCAGAAGAAGACAGATTTCTACAAGAACGGGAGGAAGCTGCGACATTTCCTCATGCCCTTTGGGTCCGGGGTCAGTGAGTGCCCCGGTCGCTTCTTTGCCATAAATGAGATCAAGCAGTTTCTCATGTTGACTCTCTGCTATTATGACATGGAGCTACAAGACCCTGCAATGCCGCCTTTGACCACAGACTGTACCAGGGCAGGCCTGGGCATCTTGCCACCCAAACAAGATATTTCCCTTAGATACAGACTCAGACGATGGGTCTCAGCACGCCTGCAAGCGCCACGTTAGCTGGTGCACTCCTATCAACCGGCGGAGTCTCGCTAACTCGTAATAGCTAAGACATTCAACTAAAATTTACATTTTGAACACCGTAATGTAACTTAGTAACTGTGTATCTTTGCTTGGAATTTCAGGTAGAGGTCTGGGATCATGTAAATGGTTTTTTGGGATAGTAATTTTTGGACTCCTGGATTACTTTGGAAACTGTAAAAAAGTCTCTTCATGAATCTTTGAGTCTTATCATTTCCCCTCAAGACATGAGTATATTTAAAGGAAAAATACTGAAGTGTCTTGTTACTGAAGTGACCTTTCATAAGAAGTGGGTGATTATATACAGAGGATCCATACAGGGGCAGGGCAACATTGGAACTCACCACAGCTGAAAGCTGATTGGCCCCCAGAATGCCTTCTCCCCGTCACTCATTGATTCAAAACATATCATTGGCTAATGATAAGGTTGGCCTATCTTTATAGCTTCTTAATCCTAGTATTACCCCTGTAGTATTGGGGGGCATGATGGGAAAACAAACAGCTACTTTGAGAGCATGGTACGCAAGATTTCTTCTTCTTCTTCTTATTCTTCTTCTTCTCATTATTATTATTTTTTTAATTATTATTATTATTTAAATGTGTTTTAAGACATTCTTACCATGTCTGGAAGTAATGGAGGAGACAACCTAATAAAATATGCAATAGGATGCTATTGTGATATTTGTTCGTTAGGGTGCGGTATATTAAACTGTGCCATCTGATTTATCTCTGTGATCAACAGGCCTTCATATTGGTTATGTAAAGAACAATGCAGTTTGTTAATAAATCTGTTCCTTGACTGGAAACATTCTTGTACCTTTATTGTGAGATCAAAGTAAAGGTTGGTGACAACAACGGTAATAATAATGATGTTGAGGCATCATTTCAAATATTGTCTGCACTTTAAGCACTTGAGGACAACACAATTAACGTGACCTTAATGAGACTCATTGTGTGGAAGTTAGTACACAAATAGTGAATAATTTCCTTTAGTTAATGTATTTTCCAAATAATATAAAGAAAGAGTCAACAATGGGGGGGGCATTGTAAGCTCATTCGAATACTCAGCGGTCCCCCCAATACAGTATACGGTATATTATAATTACAGCCTTGATGTAAAGTACAATTAAAACGACCTTCTATTGCGAATACAATTAAGTATTCGATTGTATTATAAACACACTTGTATAGAGAATTAATAGGAGATGGCCTCAGAAAACACTAATAAACGAATAAATGTGCGACGTACGGTTGTGCGGATTTGATTATTAAATAAGCGTATCTTATACCACATTAACATACTGTATGCACTCGTTATATGTGTGTGCAAGGACCTACATTATATTATAAACTAATTATATATAATACGCCCCGTATTGGACTGAATGATCAGTAGAATGCGAAGAGATATGATGCTAGCAGGCAGCGGGCGCTTCGAGGGGGGCTCGGTAATAAGGATACCGCATGGATGTGGGATGATCAAGGTCGATGCTGCTCATCGTCAGCACGCCAGCATCCGGCCACACGGAGACATATACGCGCTTTATTTACAGCGGCCATTAAATCGGAAATCTGCCTCATCTGATATCTGGTGGTGGAAAGGCATACTAACGTCTTTAAGGTGGGTGCTCGTCATCGTGGCTTTTTTTGCAGTATCTAATATTAATATTGGCTTTAAGCGAATTTGATACATCCGCTATTTTTGTTGCCAGACGGATGTAAAATCTAAACAAAAGATGGGGAAAAAACCAATACAATGTCGAAATTTAGTTCGGAGTTTTAATTAAAAATATTAAGAAATTTGGTCGAAATATTAGAGTACCGATAAATACTGCGACAATTAAGAAATACATTTCTAAAACAGTAGACTGAAGGGAATGGCAATTTGCTTGATAAAACAACGCCCAAACCACACAGAAGACAATATTTAACGGTATTTATTGTTTAATTTTATTTAAATACAAGACAGCTGTCATATGTATTTTTCACGGGATCGTCATTATAAAACGTGGCTTGTAGATCACGCCTAGAACCGCATCGCTGTCACCGCGTACTGTAACACAGCGGGATTTATAATATTAAATGCAAACATTAGTTAAAAATGCCATACGATATAGGCACGCATTTTTTGAGCATCCGTTTTGTGTGGCGCATGGTATACCGTGACCTGGACTCTGTGCATATTCAATTAGGCTGCCAAGAGATACGTGAGGAGGTGTAAAATATTAAAGGCCAGAAGCAGATTATTTACACAGTCTGTCCCTCTCCAAAGTGCCCAGGCATTCCACCCAGACCCTCCTGGCAACAATGTCGCTCTATCCATCTTTAGAAGACATGAAGGTGGATAAGTTCATGCAGGTGAGCTACTGTGGGATAAAGACGTTTGAGTGTGAAGAAGAATCATGAATTGTATTATTATTATTATTATTATTATTATTATATTTCCAAAATGCCCCTAATGTCCTGTGCAGGCGCAGAGCTCCTACGCGTCGGTCACGGCGAAACAGGCGGCTCTTTCTGAAGCGGGCCAGACCTCCGGGGAAAATGGCAGCGGTAAGTCTAGGAAGGCAATTACTCCTAAGTCCACCAATAAGCATTTTGGGTCATTCTACCGACTTTGTCCATAGTCACTTAAAGCGGAATTACTATGTTTTGGTTCTGGGTTTGGAAATCTCTTTAAAATTGTTGATGGAATGCTTTCTGACATATCTGAAATAGTTATTCATGCTTGTGATGGTCTGTAGGAATGTTCAGATATGTGCAATGCACATTTATCTCTGGAATCACATGATTGTCGGTATAGTCTTAAGTTTATGCCTGGTTTATGTCCTCATGCATTCAGCCTGGCAACTCCACAACATGACTAGCTGGAAGTGTGCTTATGCACCCACTAGGGGGCGGTGTGAGGCATAGCAGGTTGGGCCTCTGTGATTGTGATCAGAAGGTTGCCAGTTCAAATCTCATCATCAGCAGAATGGTCGCATCTCTGTTGGGTCCTTGAGAAAAGCCTTTAACGCCTTTAAAAATGCTCCAGGGGGCTGATAAATGGTCAGACCCCAAGCTTTGCTCTCAACTCTATGTTTATGTTTGTCTCCGAGAAGCGCAAGGTGGGGTACATGCACGCAAGTGTACTTGTGCAAATGGCAAATAAAGCATGGTTTCATTTGCATCGCTGGAGCTGAGTTTGGGAGCCTTGGCTTAGGTGGGAGGGTTGGATGGGTGTGTTCGTGGTTCACGACTTGTGTTGCCCTGTTAGGATATACCGTCACAAAGACAGGAGCGATCCGACACACTCCGCTCCATAACATAGCTGCTCCTGAACAGAAGAAAATAGTGACCTTTTCTGATGTTATATTAGTTGTGTATTCAAAATGAGTTAAATGAGGTAAATGACTTTTTTCTGAGGGCACGTTAGATTTTGTCTTTCCCGGAAGTGCTGGATCCATTGTGTGAGTTAGGCCACTTTGGGGGGTTTATTGGATTAGAGGTATTCTCTGTTACTGAGCGCTGCTTTGAAGTCCACCCAGGATTTTACTGGGAGCCACTGAAGCGACTGACTGCTGACACAGCGGTCTCTGCAGGACTAAGCTGAAGTACTGAAAAAAACCATCACCAATGACCAGTTAGTTTGCAGTATTAAAGTAAAATATTAAAATGAGCCACCTTTGACTAGTTATTCTATAGTACTGATATAAAATGCTAAAATATTGTAACACTGACCTGATTTAGTATGTTTTGATGGAGGCCTGGATGCATGGGATATATGGATGGATTGATAACTGGATGGATGGATGGATGGATGGATGGATGGATGAAACAGGACTATGACCTGCAGAAGTATGGTGGATTTAGGAGTATCTGGAAGCTGCTGAGATGCCTGCTGGTGCTGACTCCTGTCTCCCAGCCCGCAGTAATGTACCTTCATGCTTTTGTTTGTTCCCTCTGGCTTGCCCCACCCGCCCCCCAGGCCTCTACCCTAGACTGTACCCCGAGCTCAGCGACTTCATGGGCCTAAACCTCACTGAAGATGCCCTTCGGCAGGCTCTCTCCCCGCTGCCAGCTGCAGACTGCTCTGGGGTAAGGTCACGGGCATATGGTCTGTGCCTTTTACATATGGTCTGTTCCACTGTCACTTAACTGGTAGGTCGTGACTCAAAAGTGGGTTGAGGAACCCTTATCATTTGGTCACTAAATGCCTGGTTAAAAATAATAATTTTGAAAATGTTTCCTAATGTAGGACATTTTTAACAGCGCTTGAAGGTGTTGTGCTACTGTCACTGTGCTCTGTTTGCTATTACTGCGCTATTTATTGTGGAAAAATAATGGGAAAATGGGTCGTGGCAAAGCAAAATGGTAAGTGTGCAATATACCAAAGAGATGCAAAAAGCAGAATGAATTATGACTGGCCTATGAATAAAGCACATTATATCACAGTATATCACATTATATCACAGTATGTCAGTATATCACAGTATATCACAGAATTTCACAGTATATCACAGTATGTCAGTATATCACAGTATCACAGTATATCACAGTATGTCACAGTATATCACAGTATGTCAGTATATCAAAGTATATCACAGTATGTCAGCATATCACTCGCAGGAGTAAAAGTCCCAACACAGAACACTAAAGAAAAATTAGTGTAACCAGTCCCACACCAACTCCTATTTCATGTTTATGTCAGTGTGAAAGTGAAAACTACTGGTGATTCAAAGGGATCAATGAGTCGTGTTTCAGGAATGATATAAGTCTAACATCGAACAGTATCTACCAAAGACTAAACATCATATTACTAATACATACTACTTAACTGGGTTGTTGAATAAAGGAAAACTTTCTGTTTTGGTGATATATGGTTTTGTTGTGAAACGCCATGCTATCCAGAATGTTTATTTATGTTTTTTATTTTTATTTTTATTTATTTAATTTTTTTAAAATAGCAGGTTGCTACGAGGCCATCTGCTCTCAGCTGCACGGCAGCCCCAGTAACGGGAAATGACTGCGGCCTCCGCAGGGCCGAGATCAAGCAGGGCGTCCGCGAGCTCATCCTGTGCAAAGACATGGATGGCAAGATCGGGCTGCGTTTGAAATCCGTGGACAACGTAAGACCCCGTCCTTGACCATGAATAATGCTGCCTTCCATGTGAACTGGAAAGTTGAAAATTCTGAATTCCTTGTTGAACATTTCAAGTTAACTTGGGTGTGACGTGATTCCCAGGTCCAAGGTTAATGGAGCGCAGTATAAGCATCATCAGTGTTGATAATGGAGGTTAGTCTGAGGAAATATTAGTATCTCGTGCCTCTAGAGTTGGGGGTTCGAATTCCATCTTCGACCGTGCATGTGGAGTTCACGTGTTGTGAAAGTTTGTAGCTAGGCAAATCGGTATCTGTCAGTCGGCCTAAATATATAAACATGCCCTTTGAGAGACTGAAGCTCCATCTGGGCTGTCCCCCACCCTGTGCACCCTGGTCACCTTGATACTGCGCCAGAGTGAGGAAAGCGTGCCAGATCACACAGCATGGTCAGCCAGTGACCAGATTCCAGAGTGAGGAAAGCGTGCCAGATCACACTGCAGGGTCAGCCAGTGAGCATCCCTGGAGCAATCGGGGTTAAGGGCCCAAACTTCGATTTGATTACTCTGCCGATAACACACAAACCCAAAACTTTAAGGACATGGGATACGGAACCCACAACCTTCCGGAGGGCACAGATTCTTAATCCCCTTAGCTACATCATTGCACCAGGTGGCCATTATATAAGAAGTATGAATGGGTTACTGGTGTACTAAGGCCAGTTCTTTGTCCGTAGGGTGTGTTCGTCCAGCTGGTGCAGGCCAACACCGCAGCTGCCCTGGCTGGGCTGCGTTTCGGGGACCAGGTGCTGCAGATCAACGGGGAAAACTGTGCCGGCTGGAGCACGGATAAGGCCCACAAGGCGCTGAAGAGCGCCGCAGCTGAAAGGATAGCGCTGGTGGTCCGGGACAGGTAGCCTCGCCCCCTCTATGGCTCCCCGCCCCCTCTATGGCTCCCCGCCCCCTTTATGTTTCCCCGCCCCCTCCTCGTTACTCACGGTTAAGCTGACATCCTCGCCTCCCGCTACGCTTAGGCCATTCGAGCGCACCATCACCCTGCACAAGGACACCGGCGGCCAGCTGGGATTCATATTCAAGAAGGGCAAGGTGACCTTCATCGTGAAGGACAGCTCCGCCGCCCGCAATGGGCTCCTCACTGAGCACCATATCTGCGAGGTCAACGGCCAAAATGTCATCGGGCTCAAGGTGAGCCCCGCGGCGCCCGCTCACTCTATTACCCAGAATGCACAGCGTTTTTCTAGCGGCGATTCCACAGAGTCATGCACACTGTCCAACAGCACTTAACAGAGCTGAAATTTTCTTTATGTAGCACACGCTAACTATCTGAAAAAAATGGGGATTTGAACTGATGACCTTGTGATCACAGACATAATCCACTGAACCACACACTGCTCCTTAGTCTTCAAAAATGAGAAGTGGACTTCATACCTTTAGGGTTGGTGTTTCTATCCCACCTCTGTGTGCATGCAGGTCTCCCTGTGTGGTGTGGATTTCCATTTGTATGTCCTGTGATGGACAGGAAACCCATCCAGGGTGTCCCCCTACCTCGTGCCCTGTGATGGACTGGCATCCCAGTCCCCTTGACCCTAACGAGAAAAAGTTGTCAGAATATAGAGGAAGGGACTTCCTCTCGCTCTCTCTCTCTCTCTCTCTCTCTCTCTCTCTCTCTTATATAGAGGAAACCGACACATATGATACTCTTCTCAGTCACAGATAATGCTCCTCTGATGGTTCATCTAGCCAGCTGGAAACACAACTCACACAGTTCCTGCCGGTATAAATCCTTTCATCTGTCCATCTATCCATCAACAGGATCCACAGATTTCTGACATACTGAACACCAGTGGAAATGTGGTCACCATAACCATCATGCCTGCCATTATCTTTGAACACATGATGAAAAAGTAAGTACTTACAGAACTGGCCCGCTGATCTTATCCATAGTGAGGCAGTACACTGTACAGTGTACAGTGTAGTCAGCCATTGAACTGGTATAAAAACCAAACCCGAATTAATCCAAAAACCTTCAGAGAATCCATAACTTGATGTTTGTACTTAAAATATATACATAACTGCCTTATTTGCAGTGTTTTTTTTTGTGAACAAAGTTTTACATTTGCTGGTTTCTCCAGTAAAGCCTGCAGATTCAGCCTGTCTACTCAAAGTGACTCCTACTGACCTTATAAAACGGGAAGTTTCCAGTTTCCCGAGAAACAGGGGATTGTCAGTTAACATTTTATGTGCAAGACATACATGAGAACCGAAATGCCGTTTCTTGCTCACTGGTGTGCGTACCGTACAGTCACAAAATTATAGACATACTATACAAAAATACAGATAAGAAGACACAGGACAAAGGACCCCCAGACCCCCAAAGGACATGGGGGTTTGAATTCCAACACCCAAACTGGTTTCCTCTGGATTTGTGGTTGTATCCTTAAGTCCAGTGACATGAGGTGAATGCTGAATCAGCATCTCCATATTTTACTGTAGCTTGTGAATGTATGTCCGTGTGGTTTATCATCCTGACATGCCTCTATAAGAGCCCTATGCTTCTTGGAGATAATATTGACCTTCTGTGGTGGAATCCTCCTGAAGGTCATGCTGATGTCCCATCCCCTATCACAGGATGTCCTCCAGCATCGTCAAGAGCCTGATGGACCACTCCATCCCAGAGGTGTGAATATCCAGCCCTCCCCCCCCTCCCACCCAGCTCTGCTTTCTGCCTAGAGACAGCTGACAGGTCACATGATCACCACGTGAGAGCTTCCGGCCTAGTTTCACAGAAGCTCTCCTGCAGCTCTTCTGAAGGCACCGTGGACCCCAATCCACGCACAGAATTAGGTGTTTCTGCAGTGCGTCATTCTTCGCCATTTCGCTAAAGCTTGTATGTATTTCGCTCTTTCGGTGGCTGTATACATTAAAAAAAAAGAGGAACAAAAATGCTGTGTGGTGTTTATGTGCTGCAACTTCATTTATTTATTCATTATCTAGAGTGAAGAGCTCGTCATTTTGAAATAACGCACCTTTTACGAGATATTGTTTTTATTTCATTAATGAATTTAAACTGTGACTTTCATAGAAGTTGGTTTATGAAACATGAACCTGGCTAAGATGTGAATGCATGTCATATTCGGGCTAACCGGCTCGCATCTTGAGAACTCTAACTTAAAGCCATTTACAGAAGCCTTGCTGTTTTGTTGATGTCATTTTGTAAATATTTAGGTGAATTTTGAGCACAAGCTTCCAGGAAAATAACGGAGATGTTGGAGGCATCTGATGTTCACTCACTTGTGCACCTCTTACTCCTATTTGGTAATTTAATTCCGAAATACAACTCCGGGCTATTTAACTATACTGATTTTGTTAAAAAACGTAGCTAACAACCTTCCATGTACTCTAAACGAGATGGATGAAATCATTAAAAGTCAGATGTTTCTGAGAAAACAATCCTGTGTCAAGTTTAGAATTTCTTATGCTCATATGCCGAGAGATTTACAGCAATGGGGTAACAATTTAAACATACTTCCTGGGATTGGAAGGCACAACTTTTGCTTGCCAACTCACTACTCTACATGTTGAGGCATCACACCCCATTATGGTGTGCAGTTCCGCTTCCTGCATGTCCCTCAAACGAAGAAAAGGTTTAAAAATGAATGAGACAGAACAGTCCTTTCCACCGGCTTTTATATTTAATCACACTAGAAGGATGGTGGTGTCTGGTGTCAGTTCTTGTAAAGAACCTCATGATCTTGTTTGTCTCACATGAATGGTGTATTCAGGGTGGGGTGGACCAGCAACCAGCCCTGCAGCCTCACATTCCTTGAGTCATCGGGTTCAATCCCTGTACTCAGCTGTGTGTGCGCACGTGAAATTTACACGTTCTCTCTCCAGTCCAAAATGCACTCAGGCTACTTGGTACCTCTGGATTTCCCATAATGCAACGGTGGTTGCTGTGTGAGTGTATGTTGGGACTGGTGTTCAGTGCCAACGCCAGGGTATTTTTTAGCTAAGTGCATGAAATAACAAACACCATACTTTCTTAAATCATGTAATAATTACGACTATGATTTGTGTACATTCATGCCGTTGTGGGAACATCTAAAACTATTGCTGTGTCATATTTGCGTTTGGAAAAACTACGTTCCTCATTCTCTGCATCGAAAATGAATGAAATGAAAATGGAGAGGGGTGGGCTGTGGCGCTGCGGCGCTGCTGGCGGGCAGAGGGTGCCGTCCCTAGTGACCTGTGTTTACCAGGCTAGGCTCCCTTTCATGCAAATCCATTATATTAAGAGACACGAGTAACCAGACCCCTTGGTGCCCTGAAACTTAAAGAGACAACAGGGAACTGGGTGTATAAGCATGTAATTCGGGTTAATCAGGGACACCTGCAGCTTCCAAAAGCCTTACTTCACGTTGCCTAGCAACCTCTCTACATATAATGAGAAGGTTGCTGGTCACATCTCCATTGGACCCCCCCATCCCTGAAAAGAACAATGTTCCAGGGTTACCCCCAGCTTGGCCCTCACCTGTGTATATGTGTATGTCTGAAAGCAGCTCAAGAGCATGATGGGATATGAAAAAAACAAAATAAATTTCCATAGTCCGGTGGAAATGGCGAAGATTCATTTGACTGTTATCCTCCACTCTCATTGTGGATCAAGTTAGCCAGTATCCTCATAAGTAATGACATCAGACAGCAAAAGACATATACCTGTGTTTCTGTTTAATTCACAGGCATCAAAGTTTTATTAAGTATGTATATGGGGCCCTGTTAGAATAAGCATGAAGACTCCAGCACGGTGCCCTAGAATTTATATTACATCATTTATAAAATACACAACCCACGCCATCTGGAAACTGATACTGAAACTCAGCAGAAGACAGAGTATATTTATATGTATATTTATATACAGTGATATGCAGCAAATTAACACGTTGAAGCCTTTCCACAAATATTTCTGACTCATTCATCTACCGCAGAAGATTATCTTTCCAAAGTCTGATGTTACTTTGGGGTTGATTCATTTAATCCAGCGTTTAGTCAAAATTCAATATTTTTGTTTAGTGAACTAATTCTAGTCATACAGTTAGGTATAGGAAAACTCATTTTTGTTCAGCTGACAGTGATATATATGGTCAAACTGCAGTGCTCAACCCACTGAGGACCGCACTGCCAGGACAATGGTCAGATGTTTCACGTTCATTTCAAAAATACCAGCTCAGCCTTAGCATGCATAATGACAGTATGGAAGCTGGCAAAACAAACTCATGGGTAGTCAGTGTTTACTGAAAGGTATCTGATTTACTTAACAGGCACAGCAGAACAGCATTAAACATCAATGCAGTTAGCAAACAATGGCGGTACTTCTTTATTTAAATTCTCAGTGTATTAAAAGCTGACACACCTAAAACTGACGTTAATTACCTATTATGAGAATGACATTACCTTTCTTGCAAACAAACAGATAGTTAAGCATCTATAAATTCAGTAACTTTTCTTTACATGCGTAATGACAGGAAATTGGGATTTTCTGAATGACGTACCGTAGGATAGGAGGATTGTTACCTCATCCCTACACCGTAAGATTGTAACATTGTAATTTTAAAGCCATAAACTTCTGGTGGAAACAAAGTTTCATATACAACAAAAGTAAGAACAACCCTGTAGGCAGAGAAAACTAGTTAAGCGTGGAAAATAGAATATTAGTGCCTCCTAATCCTGTCTTTACGTACATACTGTTAATTTAATAAGCATTTATGCCAGTAAAAAGTGAGGAGCAGTTTTACTCCACTGGATGCTAAATCTCTATAGGATTTTATTCAGACTTATTCTGATAATATCCTTCATGGTAAAAGGTTTAACCGCCCCCCTTCCCTCCCTCTCCAGCCCCACCCTCTGAGGATTGCTTTTAACGGAAATTAAGGCACATTTCAAGCAGAGGAAAGCTGAACAGGACCAAACGAAGCCAAATGAAACCAAACAGAACAAAACGGAACAAAATACGACGAAAAAACAAACGGTTTCTGTAGGAACAACACTGTGCACATCATATTGACCGCAATTTAGTGCAAGTTACTTGGGAATCACTGAAAATAAAATTAAGTATGCTTTACGTGTCAAGTATCTATCTGTTATATATTTTATATAAATTCTTCATTTTAAAGCTGTAGATGAACACTTCTGCGGTGACTTAATACAGCCAATTTTATCAAGCGGCACACCTGAATTGTCTGTTTTAAAACACAGTCCTGAAGGATGATGGGATATGACAGTCCGAGACTCTTCAATATTGAGGCTTCCAGAAGATGAGGTGCTTGTCCTCGCCTCCAGTGATGATGCTGCTGCACTGTTCATTCATCCACATGGCTTTCACCGGGCCTGTGGGGGGGCGGGGGGTTGGT
>JABFEB020000079.1:14690868-14707027 GCA_019775895.2 Stomatorhinus ivindoensis
ATACTAGTGTTTCAGTGGACAGGTGGCATCTTGGTTTATGGCTCTTCTGTCAGACTGTTACCGATTTGCCAGAAGGAGATAAAGTCTTGAAATATCCAGCAATCATGCATGGAGTCTTACAGGGGTCTGTGGAGGACTGTGAGATTTCTCGCTATATATGCTGGACAGGCAGCAATAAGCGATGACTGATCACCTTTTTAATAGTTATACTTATGGTGAATGCGTAAGGATGTTATTCTTGGGGATATTATTCCAAGCATGGTGATAACTACCACTGACATCCTGACCACATTTCTTAGATCTGTTAAACCCAGAGAAAATTTTTTACTGGCCAAAAAGGAGACATAATATAAGCTTTTTACCAAGATGTATAAACACATACTTGGACTCAACATCATTGAACTTCCTGCTGAGCTCCAGTAAAATGTTAGATGCCCCGAAGTCAAACATTCTCAAACTTTGGTGTTAAATTTGACGAGGACCGGACAGATTTTCTAGATGTGTCGCAGCCTCCGTATTTAGACACAAAGAGGGTTACCAACATAGCTCCAGAATAAAGAGTGAAAATGCAAAACGACTGTTTCCCCTTCATTTCGTTAAAGTCATTTGATGCTGACTGTCAAGATACCCGGGTATTTGAAGGTAAGCAGACTTTTTCCTTCTATTATTAGCAACGTGTTCTGGAATATGGTGAGGGGGGGTGGGGGGTAGAGGGCTTACCGGGTAGCCATTGAGAGGCTGAAAGTAGAGGCTCTGGTCTGTGATGCAGACGTGTCCTGGATTGGTGACCAGTGGCGTTACCATCTCGGCCTCGCATTCCATATGAGGTTTTTCGGTGACGCTCTGGAAGCTACGAAAAACATGGGGCATGAAGAGACAGGTCGTCAAGCAAATGCGAGATTGATAGCTGCCTCAAAACATTAAACATTATCACATGGAACCCCAACTAGACAAATGTCCATCAGCTAGGTTAACTATGCGCAATTTCATCTGAATGCTAATTTACTTTGCTAGCAAAACATTGTTTTAGCGCTTCCTAGTTTTTTCGTGACTTTTCTTTCTACAGATATAAAGGAAAGATGCAGACAAACTAAAGAATGCCAAATCACCCTCAGCTGACTGTACTCTATTTTATTTTTATTTTAAACTTTTACGGTCCTTTCAGTTATTTGCTCGCTACTGATGCTTCTGCTATAACAGCTAAATGTTTCCTTTCAAAATAAGCACCATGAACAGCTGTTTGCAAATCATTCTGATTTGCAGCTACCTCAGTGGTGAAACGTGAGGCACAAAAGGGCCTCTGCGGTCTTATTCCGAAACTCTACAGGTGTTTCTCAATACTAAGAACACAAAGATCATATCTGTAGTCTTGGCAAGAGCAGTCTTGCGAACTGCCCTTCCAAGAACAAACTTGGGATGCAATGAATCATGGGATTGGTCTCGTTCAGTAAGGGTGCAATCGATGTATCTTTGATATTTGGATAATCTGGGGATTTTTACTGTCCTCTCTACTTGTGTTGTTAGTGTTGAAACTGGTCTTCAACAATGAAAGATGACGTGAAACAGGCACACAAAACACAAGTATGGTTAACTGTGCACCCTGAGATCCACCCTATGTTGAACCAACTGACCTATGGACCGTAAACATACAGTGTTGATTCATACCTGTTCTTATCAAATGATGTGCGCGCTAGCCGAGACTGCAGATTGGCAGCGATCTGGAACAATAAATACAACATAAATCCTTTGATTTTACATCATACAAAAAAAACGTGTCGTTAAATTAAATAATTATCATATGGTGGAGCTATCCAGGATATGACCCAAATGCATTCCTCACGAGAACTTTCAGCCATCTTTTGGCCATTTAATGGTCATAGACATTGTCGTGGTAACTCACCATGGCGGTCTGGTCTCCAAGTTTGTTGAGGCATGACGCTCTGTGGAGCTGAACAGAAATACACCTTACTAGTGAAAGTGTGCAGACTCCTGACAGCAATCCCAAGATATCATGAGGTGGGAACAAGTAACTTTAGGGGGGGTTAGATTTCAACAGGCCACTACAAGGGGGTGCCTCGGCTCTCAGGAACTCCACCTTCATGCAGTCTATGCACACTATAATCGCTATGGTACCTGGAGCAACGTTTGGATGACGTCCTCTGTTTTCCTTGACACATCGAGTTGAAAGAAGAAACTCTTGTCCCCCTAAGTCGGGTGGGAAAATCAGCTCAAAAAATGGTAACACAAGATATAATTCATATGAGTAACACTTCTACAATATGGGTAAGAAATAACAAATAATATTTATTGCAAGATTTTTCAGAGGAATTAAGGTAAGTCCATTAGCTGCACCAAATCAAGAATACTTACTAAAGCACGATTGGCAATAATGTTGAATTTGGTAACATAACATTACTGGTTTTATCCACATATTTTAAGGGAATCGGACATTATTATGATATGCACAGTGTTTGCCAATAAGGATTAGAGAGAGAATGTTCTTACCCGCTCAATCCTGTAGGGGGCAACAATGTTGCTCTCCTTAATGAGAAACACCTTAAAAAACAAGAACACTAAATTACCAGTTAGCTAGTGATGGCTAAATGAAGCCTCATGAACAATTTGCTATATTTTTTGACCCCGCTTGATGGCACTTGTTTTGGGGCATGCTTTGAACAAAGAGCGCCATCTAATGGGGTCAGAAAATATAGCAAGTGGTTCATGGGGCTTCATTTGGCCATCGCTACAAGTGACATTAGCATCTTGTCGAACAAACTACACAGCTACTGATGCAAAACCAGCAAGCTAGGAAACTAAGCACTGCTATAGCTTAACAATATTTAAAAAAGAGGAAAAGGGTAAAGTCAGGCCCTCTAGAGGCAGAAAAGATAACCAAAAGGTTTTAAAATGACCTGGGCTAACAGTCGACATACCTGTTTGCAAGCAACGGAGAGTCCGACCAGCTTGCTTCTGAGAGGAAAGAAAACAACAAGAAAAGAGTTCAATAAATAATAATAATAATAAAATAATAATAATAACAATAATAAATTGGAACATGAATAATAAACGATAGAACCTTTATTTTACAAATACATACAAAGACAGTTTTACACACTAAGGCTATATTTGATTGTTGCATATAAATGTCTGCTTATAATGTACACCTTAAATCCACTTCCTTAGTCCGCTTCTAAACTCATAGTCTCCATAAGGCACTTACTCATTAAAAGGGTTTTGGTCATTCTCTTCAACTCCTTCAATTAATTTGCAGTCTCTAAGCGGTATCTGGGGAATCAGGTGTTTTGGTTAATAAACAAAATCTTTGGACAATTAAGTGATTCAACATTTTATACTCCCTGCCACATACCTTTAAAATCGGTTCAGCAGCTGGTTCAGGCTCAAAAATGATGGATTTAGAGCAGATCTTCAGTGATCCTCTTATTCTCCTAGGTAACACAGCATTTTAACTCAGTAAACAGAAAATTCTGCACAGCAGTCATTCTCCAGGCAGTTTTCTTCTAAAGAATAAGCCTCCCTATGCCAGCTTTTTAAAGGCGAATGATGGTGGATGATTCTACTACAAAGTTGACTCAATGCTAACGATACACTGGAGGGCCACTAGGAGTCACCAGAGTGCCAGGCTGCAGGTGTGCCGAGGAGCAGGAAGGAATGCAATGGATGCTCTGCACTGTAAAACCCTGACTGTACAGGACATGTGACCCTCCGTCTATGTGCTTCTTCTAGCATTTACAGAGGCCAAACCCATTCATTAATAGCTAAAGAAGTGCACCTTAACTAGACCCCTTCGGTCAAAAATGAAGGTTCTGGCTAAAGAGGGCTAGCTTTGTTACCAGATTTGTACCTTTTCTGGTTTGTACCGTTACTGATCACATTGTATGCAGTGTGTTGCTCAAAATAATACTCCTCTAGGTCAAGCAGCAACAGGGAAAACCTAGACAGAAAAAAACAGAGTGAAGGATAATCAGGAAAACATCGATACACAAAAGTACACAACAATCAACTTGCCAACATAACTGTGCCTCATCTCAGTGCAGTCGGGCCCAATCCGAATGCAGACATGGTATTTTGGACATAATGTCTTAACTTTGACCATATGAATGAGAATTAAATGTATATCTTGGCAAAGTCTAACTCTACATGGTTACATTTTGTTTTCACTTTCTTAGGGTCTCATTTTCTGTTCATACTTGTCAAAGTTACCAAACAATACAGCAGCAGACTCTAGAAAATTCCAAAATGAAGTGAAGCCTTATTCACCATTTGCACAAGTAGGAGAACAGGTTTATTTATACGTGTTCATTTTTGCATATACCACCTTGCTCTTCTTTTATAAGATATACACAGATAGAGTTGAGAGTTACGGTTGGGGTCAGAGCACAAGGGCAACCATTTATCTAACACCCATAGGGAATTTTTTTTGGGGGGGGGCTCAGATCATAAGCACCAAGGTCTAAACTGCTGAACCTGACGCTGCCAAAGTCCGGCCTAACATGAGGGGGAAACAGTTCTTCCGAAATTCCTCCATCTGCAGCTCCTTCACAATCTGCATTTGAGAAACAGTTACGGCCAGTCCGCGGGGAATCCCTCTCATCACCGAGAAACAACACACTAAAGATGTACAGACTGGAAGTATTAAAATAGAATGCATATAATACACGAAATACACACAAATATAGGGATTCAACCAAATATAAATGCATGGCCAAGAAATTAACTTAGACATAAATATCAAAGGGTTGATAACAGGAATAGCGACCGGGAAACAGAGAGACTTTAAACTTCATGGTGGGCGGTATTTAACCCAGAAGGAGGGCAATGAAAGGCGGGCTAAACTGGTCAATGAATACTAGCCCATCAGAGTCCCACCACCATGGGCCAGAGGTGGGTTTGCCGAGACGCAGCCCCCCAATCCACATGTTTCAGAAACTATTTAAACAACCAGCCAGTGGAGTCAGATGATTGTAGCTGGTTAGCAGGACCTGCTCCTTCGGCATCTCTTAAATATCTAGTGTAGCGAGTCAGCATGCAAACAAGCTAACCCTGAGCTCCGATGTGTCGCTGCCCGCTTTGTTTGGACACAAAAAATTCATGAACATCCCACATTGAACTGCTTTTACCAAACGACCCCTTCACCGCGATTTTCCGGGCCCGTAGAAACAGGAAGAGTCTCCTGTGGTCATTTTATTGATGCCACTACGGGGGGATGTCTTCTGGCTTAAAAGCATGTTACCGGAATCTAACTCGCAACCTCACCTACTGCGTTCCCGACTGGCAAGTAGTCAATTAAGCCTGGGAAATAAACCGAATACAACGATTTTAAAGCACCGGACTGATTCACTGTAATAATACAGTACAAAATACAAACAGAAATGTTTCAGTTACAGCCCACTGTAGAATAATAATATTAATAATATTATTAATAATAATAATCCATATGAGATATCTGATGGCGCACAAAGGGCATGGACTCCAACCAGATCACCGAAGTGTTTTGGCAGCAATCGGCAATGACACCGGCGCGCTTCTGACTGCGATCCTAAACAAAACAGCGTTTTATCAAAAAGGTCCGAAATCTACTTATGTGCCGATAATGACAGAAAGGCTGGCCGGCCTAAAGCGTCGCGGCGGATCCAGGAGGCTCAGTTAAAAGTCGCCTGAAGTCGGAGCACAGCGATCAGGAAGCGCCGGTGCTACATGCATGCAATCACAATAACGATCATTAAAAACAAACTGAATAAAAGAATCACTTTTTTAATATGACAGGGATAGTGTTCAGCACGGCATTCGGGCACTCGTGCTTCGTTACCTCTCTTTGGGACGCTCTTTCTTCCTTATAAAAGCCATTGCACGCAGCCCGATGCATTTGGGAAGGTAAAGGCAGCACTTTCCGGGTAAACAAGGAAATGGACGAGAGCTGGCGCTGAAGGGCAGGCGTGGCGGCGCAACCCACCCCGGGCAGCTGTGAGGATCGGGGCAGCGCTTTGGGTCAGAAAGAAATATATTTAAGAAAAAGCGTTTCGACTCTGCGCAGAGAATTACATCATTCTTGTTATGTTGCTATTATTCCGAAAAGGGGAAACCACGTGTTTAGCTTCATACCGAAATATAGTATCATAGTCTTTTAAATATTGTACTTCTATATATGTTTTATATGAAAACCTAATGGAAATTGCACAGATCAAATACATTTATGGCGGTGAACCAGTTTGGTCATTTTTAAATGTAATAATTATATTTTAAATAGCCTTACATTTTAAGATAATTCTACTGATTTCAGTTTATACTACAGTTTAGCTTACAATACCTTAAGGATTTTATTTATATTATACTGTAAGGAATAATGTACTGAATAAATAAGTACAGTACTACAGGGAGATGGTGTTCTGACGTGCACCAGCTGCTTTATTACACTAGGGGGCAGCAGTGTAACAGTAATTGTTGGCCATCGACAGCAAAATATATTTCTTGTCCGTATTTACATTTTAGATTTCCTATACTATTTTCATTCCTCTTGAAATGAATTATATTCCTCTGATTTGCAATACATGTTGTATTTTCCTTGCATACTGTTATAATTATTATATAATTGTGAAGACGTTATCTTTTTAAAAATATAATTTATTTTACGTCTATCACAAAGCTGGCAGGATGTTTTCCAAAAACACATAAAATGTATGAAAGTGTATCTGCTTTAGTCACTGCTTATAAATTACCCCAAACTTTAGCTGTGATATTGCCTGTGGTTTTGCTTGCGGAACACGAGCCCCTTGTCACGTGACTAACCTTTTCTGTCTTTCTTTCTTCGATGTCATAGTTCACTGGCTTTGGGCGCGCGGGCAGGAAGGCAGGGGGTCATTTGGGAAAAGCAAGATCAGAGTATTTCCTGAAAACCCCCCTACCATAATCAATAGCACATTTAGGTCTCGGTTTGGCTGCCCCAGCCTGGTGACTTGCTGATCCTCAAGTCCAGGTTTACTTTCAGGTTTTCACTGTTTTAAAGTTGTAAAAATTCGTGGTCTGCCAATGAACTATGAGTTTTACGGATCGGATCAGATTGGAAATGCATAAGACTGCGGACCTGATCGCCAAGTCATTGGCAAGATCCTAGTCACGTGTATGGACAGTATAACATATTATTCGTACGATTGTTATTATAGGCTACTAAGTTACAAGTCAACTGTGACATGGGGGGGGAAGCAAGAAGTGACAGTTAATCCTTCCTGTAAATTTGCAATGTCCTGCGCCTAAGTTTCGCTCCGGTGGGTTTTAATAAAGGGCGCTCTGTCCGGACCATCAATGACAGCTTTGTAACGAGGAAGCAAACTCCACCCAGCCACATGCTTAATCCTGGCCAGTAACGCCAGCAGGACGGCTAATGGATGCTGCATCGGAGAAGGCTCCGTCAGCAAACGCGATCAGCCACACGGACACAAATGAACAATCTAGCAAAGTTAAATCACGTATCATTTCATCAATCAATTGTATGCATACCTACCGTAGTAAAATACCTATGTAAAGCGATTATTACGGACAAATATCAACCAAAGACTAAGAATCATCTGAAAGTTCAGGGTTAAAACGGTACAAGTGTTTGTTTTTTTATTTTTTTCCCTCTCTTTTCGCAGTTTTCTTTTGTTTAACCACCTGCTGTTCAACATGATTACTCACAAGCCCTTGACAGAGGCTTCCTGCATCTACACCGAGGCCGACGTAGGGGGTGTCGTCAGAGCCGACAGCCTAATCTCAAAGTCCATCAGCCTACACTAATGGTGAAGCTGTGGTCAGTAAATAAGCACTTTGTGCATCATGTGGAGCACAAATGAGGTATTAGAGCAGATCGAGGTGGTAAGACAGGATGTGCGGGGAAGAGTTAGAGTCAGTTCATTCAGTGATCGGTAGGTGGCAGTAGCAAGCAACATTTCTAACATTGGAGGTAGATCTGTTTTAAAATAATGAAAAAGGTTGATTTTCACTTACTGTTTGGTCATACCGATTATTTTTATTATGCACCCAGAATTTCGAAATTACAACTTTACTAAATTTAAAAGTAAATTCAAGTTTTAACTAGTTAAAATATTTTGGAATGTTGAACGGTAAAATATGAAGCAATGTAAGCGTGTTTCCAGATCTGTCAGCGTTGCTTCTTCTTACGGGTGGATAACAGCCGGAATGCATTTATTAAGCTAAATTAGGTGCCCTAACTCTGAACGTTGTAACATCGCGCTGTAGTTTGCCACAGTATTCATCGCTGCTATTTATAGTGACCTTAAAGTGAAAGACACAATAATTCATAGTTTAGGTAGAAGACATATCTTTTCTTGTGACATTTTATGAAAGAACATTTTACATTTTATTTTATTAAACCGTAATGGTCAACAACACATATCGTTTTATTTCCGAAGAATGTCCTTAGGACTGGTTACTTTTCTCCATGTTAGAATCATATTTCAAAAAGATGACAACTATTCTCGATAACGAAATTTTGCTAGGTGTGAGAAAATGGCTTCATATATAAAGTTAAGTGACACACTCAGCAGAATTTGCTGTCTAAAATTTATGCTTTTCAATTCACCTCGGGTTGATTAAACAATTTCGCCAGTTGAAAGCACACTGTAAATTCTCCATTAGTATTAAGCTTTGCGACACCGTTACCGTTCCACACAATTGTCGCTTTTTCCTACATATCTCCTAGCTATATTTTGTCAGTAGAGACCTCTCTTGCCAATATCACATTTTTATAAATACTACAATCAACACAATTTACAAGCTTAAATGCAATATCTTCAGGAACGTAAGTGAAGACAAAGGCAGTATTTTGTCATTTTGAATGCACACATTTATGTCAGGGTGACTGTATTTATTAGGCCTATGTATACGGGTACTTTTTCAAATAACAGTTTACAGACGATTCAGACCTTATATATATATCGATCCATCTTCCAGCCGTTTATCCTGGTCAGGGATACTGGGTTGAACATTGCATGGGGATTGAGGTCTCCGCATATTTTGTGGGGTACATGATTATTAGCCGGGGGGTTATTCATCAATTCTGATTAATAATAATTTATAATAATTTATGCCCATGTATACATGCATGCATTATTTACAATAATCTCGCATTTATTTACAATGATTATTTACCACATAAAAATTTCACATCATTGTCTTTATAACACTTTTATATTCATATATATTTATTTGAGCAGATTAACCTACTCTCATACATTTTAAATAAGTATGACCTTAGTTTTCAAAAACATGTATTCAACTATAAGGCATTCTTAATTTTATAATTGAAACTCAAAGCTGAAAGTCTTTGTATACATTCCATCAATATTGGTGCCTTACACAAGCTTCCCCGCTGGCATCTCCGGACGGACACAAAGTGGAATTGGCTGGCAGCTCAGCACCCAATCAGAAGATGATGCCCTAGGCGGCTGCCTTTGTCAGCTTATGGATTGACACAGTGCTGCATTTTGTAAGTAATACTCCATAAAGCAACTAGACAAGTCTTTTGTTCAGGCAAGGATTAAGGCCGTACTGTCGATGTTAAAAATGACCCCTGGGCTTTAAAATAGCTCTTCGAAGTCACCGGCGCTAGACGGCCGCTTGGACATTTCAGCTTCACCTTGGGAGGTCTACACCCCCTTCAGCATGGGACAGAGGGTGGAGCAAGAGTATCAGTTAACGTGTCTTTTAGTCTACGATCTGTCAGGTTTGGTCCGCTGACAATCCTGAGGACCAGTTGCAACGATCACGACCCACGTAACGGAGATCTACTTCGCGCCTTGGCCCTCGACAGCACTGACTAAGAAGAATGTAGAATCGTTCCCCTTATAAATTTACGACTAGCAAGCATATTCAGGTTTCCACCACAGTGTTACCATAGATTGTTCGCTCTTTTGGGACCTCGTGCTCCTAACATCAAAATGATGACTTGATGGATATATCCTTAGGTTATATCAGCAAAAACTGGAATCATATAAAGTCTTTTTTAAAAGTCTGGCAGGCTGGCTTCAAGGCAGGAGATGAAAAGGCATCCCAATGAGACCGGGACTCATTGTCGGAGCCCGTTCGGCTGGTCCCCCAACACCGGAACGTGTCTTAGATCGACGGATCTTGTCTCGAGTGACTTTGCTGTCATCTGCCAGCTACCTCGGCCCCCTAAATGCATCAGTGAGCAGAGAGATGATTCTGTCTTCCTTCACGGCCTGCCAAAGGGCTCGGATGATCCACAAACACACTATTCGCTGTGTTCCAAATCACACTGGGATGGGGGGGGGGGGGGCAGAAAATTAATGCACCAGCGCATATGCCTTCAGGAATGGCAGTAAGAAAAGGAACCCATTTCATTTTTTTTAGGATGGAAAGTTTCTCTTTTTTTGTGAATTTACACAGTTACCACCTACGCTTGTTAATCCTGTTTGTGAAGAATTGTTGGGTAAGTCATTGTGTTTTTTTTGGTAATATGTAAGGTCATGCAGATTATGGCTGGGAAAGAAAAGAGAAGTATTTCCAGCCAGAGTTAAGTTTCATTACTCGGTAATCGCGATGAGGACCCAACCACTGTCGCGTGCCCGAAGCAAGCTGAGCAGGCGTCTCTTGTTTTCTGGAAGATTCTGTCGCCCCACTTGGTTGCCGGTGGGTGTGAAGTTTATGGGAGCGCTGCCATCTCTGAGCCCCGCGAGTCGCCTTTTCCGACGTAAAAAAAAAAACCACACCAGTATGGTACAAACAGGAAGGAAAAAAAAACAGTCAGTGGCCCATCTGCTACATTTCGTAAGAATACTGTGGATTGCGGCCCACTATGTGCTTGTTGGGCCTAACTGATGCTCTGGCGTGTTCTGTCCCTGAAAGTTTCAGGTGTGCTTATTTGGTACATGACTTTCCAGTTGGCACAACGTTACTCTACCACATGATTTCTCTCCCGTCCGACCTTTACAGCGAGGTCATATTAAAGTCATAGCTACAATGTATCATTTTACATTGGTGGAGCAGATTTGTGGGTTAGGCCACTGTTCCTGAGATTGACAGGGCGTAGGTTCAAATCCCATGATCAGTCATGTGATGTCACCCTTGGGCCCCTAAGGAAGGCCCTTAGACCTGCAATTGTTTTCTCAATTGTACCTCACTTTGGATAAAAGCATCTGGAAATGTGTATGTGTGTGTGTGAGAGAGAGAGCGTGTGCATACATTTACCTTTTGGTTTGGAAAGGATAAAATTTGTAACTAATGTGCTGTTGGATTCTTCATAAACATAATTAGTTTTCCCCATTCCCACAAATCCCGTATGTTTTTATATTTGAATAAGAGTGGAAGAAGTAAAATCACTGAAATGTAACATTATGTGAAATAATAAGTAATCACTGCTCTTTCAAGGAGTGAACATAAGTTGCAAGGCACCATTACATCCAGTTTAATTAAAATGTGTTACTCTACCACATAGGATGTGACAAACACAGTGAGGATAGAATGAAGGAATTAAAAATGATAATCATGGAGCAAAATTTGTTTTAAAAAAATGACATCAGGCAGAAAAATCTGGCTTGGTGGTGTATGAAATTCTATCATTTGTACCTGGAGTCATATGATCCATCCGTCCATGCTGGGTTAGGGTCACAGCCAAATACACAAAAAAATAATAATGACAATAAGAACAACCGCAAAAATAAGAGGAACAATTACAATAATATACATTATTATTATTAGGAGTAGTAGTAGTATTGATATTCAGAATGTTGGTGAATTCTTGCAGCCTTCTTTGCACTGATTACAGCCACCAACATTATGAACTGCATTAGCTGTCTGTTGGGGGGAGGGGTGGTGATTATACAGTAGGTATGTTATGCCGATGAGTGTCCACAGGTTATATTTCTAAGTCGTGCTGGGTGGTGTGTATAGTGTTCTCACTGGCTCACTGGCCCAGTTCGTTCATGCTCTCCTGTAGCGGAAACCTCTGGGACGGGAAATGTAAGCCTTTGCAGTCTCTAGCGCAGTAGCTGTAAGAGCCACCATCACTGAGAAGTTACCATAGATTGGATTTCCAGAAGATACTATTTACGATAAAAATGTACTATATTCAGTACAAAACAATTTTCAAATAGCAATTCAATGGTCCTTTATCGGACGCCCCTTGGTTAGGTTTCTTTTTCCTGCCCGCTTTCTGTTTCTCCGTTTGTCTCGACGCCCACTACGAGGTCCCCGCTGTGTCAGAGGTATGCTCTGGGTGTTTTCCCAATCTGCCCTCTGATAACCCGCGAAAGACGCCAAACAGAAGCGTGTTCATAACCAAGCAGGATGGGCGAGCGAGTGAACAAATGATTAAACAAACAAACGAAATCACGTATAGTTCTCATAAAAATTGGCACCTTCACCGATTCTATTTTTGCACCCCTAAGAAGCAAAAACAACAAGTAAATCCTTTGCATTTATACAAATATATTTATTAAATCACATTTGATTATTGTAAGACATGAAACCATTGACCATTGTCACATTGGTCAAAACTCAGGGTATTTTGTCAACAAATCACACATCTGCAAACATGTAATGATATTTTTCAACAAAGACAGGGGGACAGATCAGCTATTCATAATGTAAATCTCAGAATGACAGAGGGCAAACCACTGCTTAGTTCAGAGTAAGTTTGAGGTACAAAAATCTGCAAAAATAAGAGAGGAGCTGGTTTTGTTTTTGGTTAAGGATTCTCTTTCTTGTCTGATCATTGGTATTTAATCATGTAAACCTATCCACTATAATCTATAGCCCAGCCAAACCATTAGGTGCAATATATTTTCTCCTAATAATTGTGTTTGGCTCAGTGGGTTAGGATGCAAGGGTCAGAAGGTGGTTTAAATCCCTTGGCTGACAGAGTGATTTCATTGTTGGACCCATAATCCCCAGTCGCTCCAGGGACCGGCTGACCCTGCGTTCTCAAAAGTACCTCACTTTGGATAAAAGAGTCCGTTACGTAAATAAAATACATAAAAATGAATGTTGACAAGTAATGGTCCTCACCTTGCATACTAATAACACCACTGACAGGCTCAAAGCCAAAAATGATTTTCGAGGGGGGGTATGAACTCATTATTTTACTAGCTGGCTATGTGCCAGGTTGGGAGCAAACAAATTTCACGGTGCCCGGTGGAGTGTGCGATGGTAGTGTCAAATCTGTAATTTTTCTACGTGGCTACATACCCGACCACTACTAAGAATTCATTAATACATTTACTCATGGTATTAATTATGGGGTAAAGTGGCTCATTACCTAAATTATTGACTTGTGTTTACTTATAACTCCTGATAGTAAGTGCACTGCCAAGGTTTATTTAATTAAGTTTTCACATGATTCATACTTATTGCCAGTTGGTACGTTGGAGCAGAGGATCTCTGCCTTACATGCGGTCAACTGGGTTCACCTTGGTTAATTTGAATAGTGTTTTCCCAAGGCATCGTTGCAGGTCTATTGCTACATGATTAGCCCGTCGTCTCGATAAACAGACACATTTGTAGCGGGAGAGAATTTCCGGAGGCTGGAGAACAATCGCCGCTCTCCATCGCGTGGCTCTTTTTGGAAACGAATATGCAAACAGCACTCTCCGTGACTTATCTGTGACTGTGCATGATTACCCTAAATGTGTAGCCGTGGATTGGAAAATTTGCTGAGGGGGCGATTATTTTATCTTGTGAAAGGGAAGCGCAGTGTTTGCAAGGAGAGCGAAGACGTGACCGATATTTGATCATGCTAATCGTACCGCATCTCGTGAGAATTAATCCGCAATTTGCTGCAGTCTCCACTGAGTAATTATGTTGTGCATTATGTTTTCCTCTGGAAGCTGCATTCACAGTGAGGTAAGACATTGTGTTTGCCTTGTTCAGCAATCAATTTATTATTCAGAAGAAATATACCTATATTAAAACTTGTTCAGTTCATTGAACTGAAAATGATTTTGCCCCATTCATATGCACTCAGACACTAAACAACCAGACCAACCCTTACAAAATACACTCAGACCCTGAACACCAAGACCAACTCCCACAAAACACACCCAGACCCTGAACACCAAGACCAACCCCTACAAAACGCACTCAGACCCCGAACACCAAGACCAACTCCCACAAAACACACTCAGAGCCTGAACACCAAGACCAACCCCTACAAAACGCACTCAGACCCTGAACACCAAGACCAACTCCCACAAAACACACTAAGACCCTGAACACCAAGACTAAACCCTAAAAAATGCACTCAGACCCTGAACACCAAGACCAACCCCCACAAAACACACTCAGACCCTGAAAATTAAGACCACCCCTACAAAACGCACTCAGACCCTGAACACCAAGACCAACCCCCACAAAACATACTCAGGCCCTGCAGACCAAGACCAACCCCTAAGAAATGCACTCAGACCCTGAAAACCAAGACCAACCCCTACAAAACACACACCCAAACCCTGATGACCAAGACTGACTGCTACAGGTTCGCTTGACAGAATAGCCACATCTCCATTGGGCCCTTGAGCAAGGCCCTTAAAGATGAGCCATGAAATTGGTCCAGGGACCCTGGATAAATGGCTGACCACGTGCTCTGATCCTAAGCTGTGCTCTCATCTCTATGTACATGTATATTTTAAGAAGGAGAGTGTGATGGGATATGTGAAAGCTAACATCCTAATGGAGGCCTACCTACAAAAATTGGAAATAAAGCTACATGGTCACTCTCTCACTCTCTCAACAGGCCTACTACTCACCGACCTCACCCTCATCTCCTTTCTGCTCATAACAGTGTCCTCTTAAACCAAAATCTAATTAATTAAGAATCCCCTAAGCAATTTTTATTGAAGCAAGAAGTTGAGAGTCAAAAGAGCTGGAAAAGTACGCATCACGCCGTTTCTGTTAAAGTGTGCGTTGCGTTCTTTGCAAGTTCCCGTAGGCCTATATTTGATTGTATTTGGAAGTCTTTGCCCAAATAAAATATTTAATTTTTCATTCTTAATATACCTGTGGGTAAAATTAAGTAAATAGGAATAGCATTTTTCGCGAAATAAAATACACTGAATAGTTTCATAGCTGAATTATTTGCACCAGTAAGAGTTTGTAGCTATTTGTTTAGTTACTGTACATTTCAAACCCATGCATAGCCTGGCAGTGCTATGTGTGTTTCTTTTTTTTTTTTGGTGTGAGAAAATAATATTAGAACTGTGAAACGTATTATTTTAGCGCCTAAACAGCCACCTACCAGCTTCCGGGTACTGGAGCCGCACGCTCTCCGCCGTGACATTTCACGCTCGCTTATGCAGTCATGCCAGCAAAGAGACTGTTACTGTCTGGGGTGAATTCCGGGGGTTAAAGACTTCCCAAAGGGCAAAACACGTTCTCATTATTAGTTTATTTAATGAAATGTTACATTACTTAATTGTAATGTTTAATTGATCAATTTTAATGTATGGTAATGCTGATTAGCCCTGCGATGGGCTGGCCCCCTGTCCAGGGTTGTACATTGTTTCTGCCGTCCTCTTTAAAATTTAGTACAGAAAATGGATGGATGGGTAGTTTAGTTTAAATCTTATTATTTTTTCATCTTTACATATCGATTGATTATTTTACTCATATTATTATTGTTTTTGTATTTATTTCAAACTAAATTATACTTTGTTACATTCATCTCCTTTGTGCTACTGGACAAGGAATGCTCTCCTCATGGAAATCAATAAAGGACTATTTCATCTTATTTTATATGATCACATGACTTAAAACACATATATATCTTCATTTTGAAAGGTAAATAATGTAATTAATTATGTATTATAAGACAAGAAATGGCACAGGGCTGGAAGATAACGAATGGATGTGATTATCTAATGTAATGAGCAATGCTGCGTTTTGCTGGTAAAGTAGTTTTACAAACAAGCTTTTCCTCCTGAATCACTCCTAGAGAATTCAAGCTGAACTAGAAACATGACCAGTTTGCATTATGGGGATCTTCATGCAGGATCAGTGAAATAGACTTTAAGATAATACATTTTAAATATACCTTCACAAATGTGCTTACCTGACAAGGTCATTTAGGCAACTGAGAGTGAATTCCCTTTCAATGTTATGATTCAGTTTTACACACACACACACACACTCACAC
>JABFEB020000079.1:14728272-14746592 GCA_019775895.2 Stomatorhinus ivindoensis
GAGTCATAGGTCCCCACCAATGTCCAGAGCAAATCTACGCCCTTGGATAGATAGATAGATAGATAGTTGATAGATAGATAGATAGAAATTACCTAATTTTAAAAGATTAAATTAATTTATTTACATTGTTTTCATTGATTTGTATTGTTTTCATAATTCATTTTTTGCCAATTGTTGCAATAATCAAGTTCGCTGAGAAAAAATGGAGTTTAAGGGATATTATTTGAATTTAATGTAGACATTAGCAGGCCCCACATCACTAGCACAGATCCATTATGCAGCTAAATAATTTTGTGACAAAATCGAAGACACTGCTTAGCGACATTGCTTAATTAGAAAGCTCATATTTGAAATCTTTGGTACAGATGATGAATATTAAAAATAAATTTGCATATATATAAGGGGTTTACCCGATTTCATATATACGAAGCACATATGACTAACCTGATTAGATATGCACAACACATGCAGTGTATATTCGTGCATATTCTCAATTCTAAACACACACACACATATAATTATGTTATGTGCAGTAACAAAATCTTTTTAAAACGTATGAATATATGCATAAGTATATTTATATATTGTGCTTAGTAAATATGCTGGTATACAGATTGATACTACACAGCTAAAATATGAACTGCAATGAATACATAGTGAGTAACAAAGTAGCCCACGCTGATTTTGTGGGAAACTATACACATTTCTGTTTAATATTAATTACCAAAAAGTGACTCACAGAATTACTCATTTTTTTCGGCTGATTTGATGGAAAATGTCTCAAAACCGTTTCCAGGTTCTCTATAAATATGAAAATTTCACCCCTAAAATTTTACTGTGTAATGTGTTTTATTCTGAGAGTCTGCAGATTTTCTGCTTATTTCAGCTTCTGTATGTTTTTCCTTTTCATTTTAGTTAATTGAAATATTTTTAGCTACAACATTACTCAGCAAACATCAGAATTCCCACAGCAGGGTCATGGTGAATAATTTGGTTTGTCTCTCTCACTATAACAGTCTTTTCGTCTATGCAAACGGTGATTTCTAGGCCTCATCGTGTGAACTCATCCAACGGACACTTTGTATCCCAGCACGCTCTGCTCTTTCACGTCTCAAGCCACGGAGGTGCAGCCATGAAGGCAGAGCTCTGCATTTTTTTTCACCTTTATCCTATCTGTACATGAGCCAAACAAATAAATACTTGAGAAGCATACGTATACATTCTAAACCCTCAGCCTCAGAGAAATGGCAAAATTGTGCCTATCAAGCGAAAGGCATGCATGATTGGACAGGATGTGGTCAACGGCGAGCTCTTCATCTGAATCGTTCTCACAGAACCATTTGGTTCATATGAACAAAACCCATGTTTGGCTCTCCTAATGTATTCCTTTGGGTTCAACAATATAAAATCCTAACGTGCATTGAACAAGCTTATACTTCTCCTTAAATAAAGCCCACAAATCACAGTTCAATGAGTCCACTCCTTTCCCCTTTCTCTCCAATGTATTTTAGCAAAACACATTAAAATCAAATAACTTTCTGGGGCGAAGCAATTCAAGACCCTGGAACTGAAATAATTTTCTACTAAAAAATGCATGAGACAAATAAAAGCACTTTATGTTCCACCAGAAAAGGCAGTTTCAACAGCCTAATGCTTGGAGAAAATTTCATTCTATCAAACAGCTATTTCATTCTATGTTGAAGCTTCAGGTCTCCTCTGTTGCCTGGCAACCATAATTCATAGGCGCTCCTAATGGATATCCTTCCAGCATTGAGAACATTAAGGTAAAAAGAATAAATGCCTTGGGTGATTCTCCAGATCTTTCATTATGCATGAATTCTATTTTGTGTGTGTTTGTGTGTGTGTGTGTGTTTCTATTTATTTATGCATTTATTCTTCTGACGCGACCCTGCAACATTTTTGCAATGCTAGTTTTTAATTCCCACAATCGTCTGTGGCACAAGGGATTCGCAAACGGTCTCAGACCACGCCAAAAATGCGATTAGGATTAACGGCCCACTGCGGCGATGCTCGGTGAACACAGAGGAACACAGGAATTGCAAACTGACTCATATCATTAAGCTGTTACTTCATAATTACATAATTCTTCAGACTGTTTTTGCCATGGGCTAATGAGCAATTGAGCTGAGCTGCATATTGTAGCATATTAATATTAATACCCAGCATGATAATACAATTTCAGGCCCATCATGCAACAGATTAAGTCTAGCACTCACTCATGTGAGCAAAAACATTAGGAGTTTAGAAACCAAAGGTCACGTGAAAGGCTCTCAGTCATGTTAAAATGTTACAATTGAGTTTATGTCTGAATTTGTCACAGACCCATTCGAGAAGCCTGGTTAGCCACAATTACTCAGTGTGCCGTTCAGTAGCGCTACGTGCAAGCGATCAACACTGCGATGAGCCATCCTGACCCAAAACTTAGGTTTCATTTCTCTGTTCTCAGATCAGTTATGAAGCCACAAACCATTATATTTCCAGTTGGAACAACTGAACTGTTCTAAGAAGTATTCCCCCAATCAGACCTGGGTGTTATCTTATTATGATTTATTTAAATACTGACAAAATTTCATTTGTTACTCTGTTAGCAGAGAGCTTTTATGCAACGGAAACTATGGAGCTGATATATTCCACTTTGTCTATCAACCCCCCCCCCACCACCACAAACCAAGGCCACTTAGCTAAAGTGCTTCACTCAAAGGTTCAACAGCCATAAAATGATGGCAAATGATGGTTTGTAATTGTTTTTTCTAGATCTGGCATAACATAATGTCAAAAGTGTCATATATGTATTTGGATCAATAAAAACCATTCCTTCAGAATCTGCCAATGCCTATTTAATGTCTGTGGTTTAGGAGTATTTCCATTAAGCATCTACATATTGGTCAATGTATATGAGATAGTATTGTTTAAGTTGTAGTATTTCCTATAGATAACTGCCTTTGATTGGGTTAGGTTGTGACATTTATTTAAAGACTAGTGTGTCTAGTGCTATCAATCAAGTATCACCCTCCATCTAAAGGCTCTGGCTGTGCAGCCAGTTACAGGTTTGTAGATGCTCTGTTACCCCCTTTTAGAATGGATTTTTTTTCTTAAAAAAGGAAAGGAAAAAGGATGAGCAACAGAAATAAATGATGCCAAAAACAATATATAACTTAGGGGTTGAGAAAGTCAGTCTTCATTTTTAAATACCACAACCATTAGACACTTCCGCCATGTTTGTTGCATAAACTGTTTTTTAAAAATAACTTTAAATGATAAAAATTGAGAGCTCCCAGGGACATGAATGGGGGGGGGGGGGGGGTCACAAGGACCCCAGTCAAAAGCTGATTGCCCCCCAGAGTGCCCCCTCCCCTGTCACGCACTGATTCAAAACATATCATTGGTTAATAATGAGATTAGCCTCTCCGTATGAATTATGGCCCCGTCTTCAATGACCAAGAAACAGCCTGGAGAGGTTACAGATACAAAGAGTGGGAAAGACCTACCATAGATAATGAATTGGAAAGCAGAGGCCCATCCTGGCTCAGCATGTTGGACACGGTGATCGCGGGAAGGTCCATGTTCTGGGGGTGGAAGGGGTTGAGTCCATTTTGAGAAACAGGGGGACACAGGAGGTGGTAGCCTCCGGGCTCCGACTCTGGCATGTGGACTAAAGCGTGCTCTGGCAGGGTTGGGGGGGTGATGGGGGGGATATTGAGGCCATCGTCGCTGAGGCTTGGTACAGGATAACACTGTTTGGGACAAAACAAATGAGAATAAAGTTCACCATACAGACAGACATATCCCAGCCCCACCATCAATGCATTCGATGAATTAATCACTTCTCCTGCTCATGATGTTCACCAAGCAAAAAAAGATTTTACATATCGAAAAGAAATTTAAATGACTTACACCTGACAAAACCCAGCTCCTGGAAAATATGCTACATTGACAAGTATTGGGACACACCTCTTAATCAATGAATTCAGGTGTTTCATTCAGATCCATTACTCCAAGTGTATAAAATCAAGCACCCAACCATGCACTCAGGTTAATAACATTCATGAAAGAATGGGTCGTTCTGAAGAGCTCAGTGAATTCAAGAGTAGTTCTGTCACAGGATGCCACCCTTGCAATAAGTCAGTTTGTGAAATTTCCTCCCTGCTAGATATTTCACAGTCAACTGTAAGTGGTATTATTGCAAAGTGGAAACAGAGTGCTCAGGCGCGTGGTGCGTAAAAGTCGCCAACGCTGTGTTGACTCAAACTTCCTCTGGCATTAATCCCAGGACAAAATCTGTGCGCCGAGAGCTTCATGGAACGGGCTTCCATGGCCGAGGAGCTGCATGCAAGCCTCGCATCACCAATTGCAATGCCAAGCATTGGATGGAATGGTGGAAAGCACACTGGACTCTGGAGCAGTGGAAACGTGTTCTGTGGAGTGACGAATCACGCTTCTGTTTGGAAGTCTGATGGATGAGTTTGGGTTTGGCAGATGCCAGGAGAATGTTACCTCCCTGAGAAACAACAATAGGGTTGTTTCTCAGGGGTTCAGCTCGGCCTCTTAGTTCCAGTGAATGGAACTCTTAATGTTTCAGTATATAAAGACATTTTCTACGCTTCCACCTTTATGGGAACAGTTTGGAGAAGCCCTTTTCCATCCCAGCATGATAGTGACCCAGTGCATAAAGCAGTGTCCATAAAGACATGGTTGGGTGAGTTTGCTGTTGAAGAACTTGACTGGCCCAGACCTCAACCCCATCAAACACCTGTGGGATGAACTAGAGTAGAGTTTGTGAGCCAGGCCTTCAGACCTGAGCCATTTGTGAGCCAGACCTCACCAATACTCTTCTGGATGAAGAGATAAAAATTCCCATAGCCATACTCCAGAATCTTGCAGAAGCCTTCCCAGCAGAGTAGCAGCTGTTATAGCTGCAAAGAGGGAAGCAACTTCATTGATGCCTATGGATTTAGAATGGGATGTCATAAAAGGTGTAGGTGTAATGGCCAGGTGTCCCAATACATTTGTCTATATAGTGTATGTCATGGACTGTGCTGTACTGGTATATAGATAATTCATGCATACATTGTAGTGCATATGTAGGAAAAAGATTCAAAATATCTCACATTATGCAGTCGTTTATATAACAATATACGAAAAAGGTCCAACCTGGACAACATAACAGGTCACACTTTTGCACGACACAATGTCAGAGCACGACTACAGCAAAATAAAAACGCGGCTACAGAAAACAACTGAGTGATACAATATGTGCACAATTAATTAATTATGAACTTATTTTTAATGCCCTGGATGTAAAAGTGATTCCAATAAAGTTTTATTCACTGGCAAGATGAATTTGAATTTTAAAACAGGGTGTTAAATCATCGGCATCACCATCTGTGCATGAAACATCACTTTATTTTACTAACAAAGGCTACTTGTGGTTATAAGCCAGGAAGATAAACATAACTCCTTTAAACAGAGCTAAATCACTTTAATTCAAGGTAACAGCCAGTGACTTGTTAGAAGGGATCAAATTATAAATTCTTTTAGCTCTTGAAATAATCCAACTGAACACAAATTCATTAAATTGACTGTAATACATTTGGATGGCACAGACGTAGTCGTATATAAATTAATTACTGCTCTGACACCTCCTACATAACTTTTTAATCGGGGGAAAAAAATCTGTAAGACGGCCAGTTAAGCAATTATCAAAAAAAATTACATCCAGAACCGTAGCCCAACTGTTATCTCCACAGATGACTCCAATAGATCTCATATTAATTTCTTCCTTTTTTAACCACAAACAAATCTCATTATTAATTTCCTTGTCTGTTATTAGGGACGGTACTCTGGCATCATTAGTGATTCTACAAACACATATTGCATATAAATAGCCATAGTTTTGAAAAAGCTAATGCTAAGCTAAACTACGAATTTTGTGTTTTGAAAATCTGATGCTTTCTATGCTCCGCCCTCCATCTTGGAGCATGAAGCCACGAAAACAGACTGTTTAGCTGCCCGGAGCTTTCATCCCAGGACTCTATTTTAGGGGCTGACAAAGGCTCCTCCGCAACCAGAACATAATGTATGACCATAATGGATTAGCATAGCTCACTGTATCAGGTCTGGTGCCGAATTTACCGGGTTATCGCAGCATGTCATTAATACCTACTCTTAATACGTGTTTTAACTTTATCTTTCAGCAGGACTTAATACTTACTTTAGGAGGTAACATAGTTGGTCTTTGATGAACATTTCATAAATGGGAATTAAACATCTATATAAATTAAAATTTTGACTTTAATAAATTCCTTGTTGGGTCCTTCCAAGTGTTATCTATAGGATTCCAGTGACAGACTGCGAGTGATCTGTGATTCCAGTGAAGACTGCGAGTGATCTGTGATTCCAGTGACAGACTGCGAGTGATTTGCAACCATGTTCTGCTTTCTCACATGTTTTAGCATTAAAACTGATTGTAACAAACCCCATTTTACTCAATGAAACTATTTTTTCCAATGTTGCACCTCATGTCAAAGTAGCTCCACTGTTGACCTCAGAAAGGCTTTAGATAATAAAAAAAAACATGTGAAAAGAAGCAATAACAGCCGAGATTGAATGGAGAAATGAATAAATAAACCATACGGTACAAAACAATTCGACTGTAATCACTCTCATCTCCCTCAAAGATTCTCACCAGGGTATTGCAGAGATAACAGGAAATGCATGGATATGTCTGTTAGAGTGAACCAGCTGCATCAGAGGCCGGGTGTAAATAGCCACGGCAACACCTTGCTGTCCTTGGAAGACAATTAAGAACAATGCATCTGTGAAAGACCAAGTCCAGCAATCGATCAAAATACACACGCTGCTGAAAAGGAGTCAAGACAGGAAGCAGGATCCCAAACGCATTAGCTATGCTGGTAACTTACATTAACTAACATACTTATACTATAGCATGTAGCAAGCTAGCAGCATTAATAAGGAATGTCCCAGGGTTTTATTAGGACTCAGTTTTGTAACCAAACAGTTGCTAGTTCAAGATCCAGTGGATGGTCGAGCTTCCTGAACACACTCCCAGGGACGTTGATTTATGCTTAAATAATTTCGATAGCTTACGCTCAATAAATAAATGAAAAAAAGCCAGCTTTGTATTTGCTCTGCGTTCACCAACCACGATAATGTGGGTTAATAGAAGATGAGTCTAGGGATACAATGACACTGTTTATCCATCAACAGAGGGGCTCCTTGTCTTCAAAGTACATCTGGGGGGAGGTGCACATTAAGATTATTCTTTTACATGATAATATAATAATAAAATAATAATATGGGGGAAGAGCTGTGTAAATTTACATCGCAGAATATCCGATGAGGACATTCTCAAGTTACCGACTCATTAAAGGGATACATTACCACTACACCAGCAGCCTATTGGTTGTGTAAAGTAAACAAATACACAACCGTTATTTTAGACTGCATATATCTTCTGTTTATTCTACTTCAGTTTCTTTGAAGAACAATAAAAATAGCTAAAGAAACCACTGAAATAAAAAGTCAGAATTGACCTTCTTGGATACCATAAAAAATCGGTTTCTTTTTCTTCTTTCATTGTGGTTATAGATGTTTGATTATATTACAGTTTGTCAGCTGGTAACTGATATCAACAGTAATTCAGGGGGAAACCCGGCATGTTTGGGGAAAAAATGCTGTCAGGGTCCTAGACTGCTTTGCATGATTTGTTCGAGAATTGTCGGAAAATATATATTTTTTAAATCATTAAAACAAAAAATGCAATGAAGGATAACCACCAAACACCAGCAAAGTGCACTGTTAATTCTGAATAACGAAGATGCTGACTGAAAGCTGAGGTGTATAACTTAATTAGGATGCCCACTTTCTCAAAGCACTTTTCATTTCCCAGCAGGCCTTGCGGGGAGATACAGGAGTGATCTTGCCTGTAATGAATACCACAGGGACTATGAACAGTTTTCATTTGACTGTCACGTTACAAGCACCCCCCCCCCCCGCCCCCCCAGGACTAGTTGGGACTTGTTGAGTTGCCAGCTTTTGATAAAATTGTTGTGCGAGAGATTTTTGTTTGAGCAGACACTTTTATTTTGATTTGTTTCAGCTGTGAATGTTAAATGAGGCCTACAAACGCACCTAACAGTAAACTAATCGCAGAGCTGCACATTAAATTTAGAAGTTTATATGTTTTATCCGAGAATCATTTTTTTGGAGCATAACTTAAAAAAAAAAATCGCCATATTTGGGCACAACACCAGCCCTACCATTTAAACGACATGGTCTTATGATAGTTACAGCAGGTTGTGCTATTACATTACGTAACTATCAATAATAAATCTGTCATTTTGCATTGAATTATATATGAAGAGCATCTGCTATTGCCATTGTGTTTATTGAATGTCGCTGAGAATAAAAAAAATGACAAACGAGGTTTGGGTTTATGAGATCGGCTAGGAGGAAGGGATGTTATGGGCCTGGCACGTAGAAAATGAAAAATGACACATAATCTTGGGACACGTGTGTTATTTGCATCTTCCGTGTCACAGGCTCTGAGGACACGTGGGTGAGGTGACACCGCCAACAGGGTAGGCGTTACGGGAGCTGGTTGGAGGAGGACCCTCAGGGGCCAGATCGGGGATCCAGCAGGGGGAGTCCCGACTGATCAACTCAAAGATTCCACATGCACACTAGACCGTAACCCCCAAAACCCCAAATGTCATCTGTGCGAACACGCAAGGGCTACTCTATAAAGAAAAATGTGCATATTGATATCTAGACTCGAGAAAGGGAGAAGCATGGTGGCACAGTGGTTAGTACTGCTGCCTGACACCTCTGGGACCAAGGTTCATGTGCGTGTGTGTGTGTGTGTGTGTGTGGGAGTGTGTGAATGGTTTGTTCTGCAGTTGGTTGGTGCCCCATCCTGGGTAGTTTCCTGCATTGCACCTGTAGCTTCTGGAAGAGGCTCTGGATGGCATGCAACCCTGGCTAGGGTTAGCAGCTACAGAAAGTAGAGGGGTCCAGAAAACATCTCAGCAAATATGGGGTCTTACAGGGTGCTTTTGCATGGAGAGCTCAGCTTTATTTCTTAATAAATATTTTGTTTTGTGCAGGTTTCAGTGCAAATCAGAACAGAAGCAGGTATTTTGTACAATATAAGGTCACATGTACCTGAAAGGATTTTTCTAAAGTGGAAACTGTGCTAGCTGGACCCGATGGTTTCTCTGACAGGACTGGAGGACCTTTTACCTACACTGGTAGGCACAGTTTGTTTAAAAGATCCTTTTCACCATTTATATGATTGTTCTGGATCAACAGCTCTTATCTATTTTACCTTAACTTCCATCTTTTACCTTTTAATGCACCAGGGATACATACTTGTGTTTCTTACATGAGCTGTATATCTGAGAGATTTATTCGAACTGTTCCAGCAAGGTCTGGTTGCTAGACTGAAGGTTTCTTTCTGAATATGTGGCCAGTTTCACCAGCCACTGAACCTGAGATGTTGAAAGATCAAGGCCTGATCCAAAGATTCACAAAAGGAGGTGTTCTGGACATGCCGGTGGTCATATATTGGGACTTGATGGTGATGCTATGAACAAATCTCACTCAGTCCATTTTTTGTTATTTTTGAAATGGGATCACCAATGAGCTAAAGTCAGGCTTCCTCGCCTATGTTGCAGTATTGAGAACCAATACTCACTAAATCCTCAGGAAGGATTTACATTGTATATTACTCACGTGTTACATTTTCAAAACATTTCACGTTGACTGAGCGAGTTTTGAAAAAAATGCTCTTCAGTTGCATCACTACACAGCTACGCCGCGATCGGTGGTGTTCTGGTACCCTGGTAGTTACCTGAATCTGGGATCGGGCGGCCTGAGGGTCAAACTGGGTGCAGAGCCCTCTGACGACAATGCACCACCCGGGAGCAGGCCCTTGTTTAAAAGGGGGGTGGGTCCATTTTACAAAATGTAAAGGCGCTCAGCCCCTGGTGAAAGTTCCATCACACTTTGCACCTTGACGACATCCGCGACTGAACGCGCTGTCGTCCCAGTCCCATCAAGGATCCCTCGCCACTTCAGCTGAGGGAAGAGGTCACATGGTCTCTGAGACCAGGCAACAAAAGGCTGCCAGCGATTTCACCATCAATCACGTCGGTTCAAAGCTCGGCTGATGGTAACAGAGAGCAGTGATGACAGGAAAAAAGAAGCATACTATAACGGAAGCTGAAGTGAAAATTCAGTTTGAAGATACTCGGGACTCCAGGTACTCAGGAAACTAACACGGCTGCACGACTCCTCCTATAAAAATACTGTATGCAAGAAGCTTCACTGACAGTTATAATATCATAATCAGCTAGCAGGCAATGCTACACCCTCACGACATTATTGGCAGGGCCCAAGCTGACCATATGCTCTTACTTATCTGTGTCTTTTAGCTCTGAAAGTGTGCGTTGATGTCATAATAAAATGACTTCCTTATTATACCTGCAAGGTGCATTTGTACAGAATAAGAGCCACCGGTTCAGATTACATTCCTTTTTCCTCTTCCAATTTCCAAACATTACTTATAAAATACGTTCTGCAGGTAGATTAGCTTCTCTGAAGGCAGTGGCTGGCTTCCTGCTGTGTGTGTGCCTGGGTGTGTGTGGTTTGGGTGGTGTTTATGTGTTACTTTATCTAGAAACCGCTACAAGAGAAGCTAGAGAGGGAACAAAAATTCCTGCTGCACAAAGCCCTTTCTGTGACAATGATGAGATTCCACTCTGTCTTCAGGTCGAAGACAGAGAGCCCGGTGGTCGAGCGTTTCACCACAAAAACTCTGCGAGGGCTAATAGGAAGCCACACCAGGTTCGTTTCAATATCCCGTCGTTATGCAACTCGCCCTGTAGGGGTCAGAAGTGCATGTACTGATTTTCACCTATCTTGAATCTGCATTAATTGTTTTGCTTAAGCACACCATATCGTGCTCACTGCTCGGGTCTGCATGACTTTCTCCAAAAATTTAATGGCCTACAAATTCCCACCCCCCCTCCCCTGTCCACGTTACCCCTGGGGGGCCCAGGTCCATATATATTTGTGATCATTCGGCCCACAGTTCTGTATAATTATAATAATTCTAATACAATTCCCATTGGGTGCAGCACTCTGTAATTGCCTTGGATTACAGAATCAGTGGGTCTGTAAGGTCTCGCTTCCTCCCGTAGTATCATTATACCCAAAAGCCAAAGCGAAGCTTATCCTTTATTCTACTTCAGCACGAGACACACATTGGAATTTACAGGGGCAGGGGTTTCCCTATGGCTACAATATCACCGATTAATGTTTTTAACCGATAAAATGTACAATTGCATTCATACATTATTACCTTATTGCAAAAGTCATGTCTTTGGTATCAGTATTCAAATATATGGCCAAATTTCTCAATCTTCCCTAGTAGTTTCACTGCTGATTTAAGAATTGACTGGTGTATAAAATAATTAACAAATAGAGCTTTATGTCTAGATCAGAAATGGCAAAATTAAAAACTTAGAAATGCTAAATATTCATCAAATTAGGCAACTACAAGTCTGTACTCAGAGCCCAGTGTCAGGCGAGTCCATTTCCCACAGATGCAATCTCTGCCTTCCGGATAGCGTGGAAACTGATTCAATCTCCATGTTCACTGATTCAAATAAATGCAATTAAAGCCTGACTCTCCAAGACCCCAAGGCTACCTGCCTGGGCCATGTAAGCTGGGGTACTGGAGCCAATCAGACGAGGGGCAGCCCCTGTCTGATATACACATATGTATTATGGTTCGCCATCTGAATGAGCTGCAGGCATTGGGTGACATGCAACTCATAGCATAGCAGGTGAAAAATAGCCCCCCGACCATAACGGTTGCTGTTGTTGTTTCTGGGGCCCCATTCAAAAAGTCAATTTGGGGTCTCCTGCCCCCCCCCCCCCCCCCCAAGCATAGTGACCAACAGGGGGCATAGTGGTAGGACATGTGAGGTTATTTACCCATGGAGGCCGAGGACAGTCCATGTCCTGTTTCCAGGTGGCTCCAGTCAGTTTCGTGTTTTGCTGTCGCTGGATGGCACTCTCCTGAAGTGAAGCAGGGGGGGGGGGGTCAGTTTCTCTGTGTTTTGGACTTGCACCTCACACATGGGGAGCAGGCAGCTTGCTAAGTAAGCCGTCAATGTAAGATACTGGGTTGAGCGGCACTGCGTGGACTATATGGCCGACGTCACCCGTATCACACAGATGTCACATGACTGAAACGGATGATGAAAGTTGCCATTTCCTGTCGGCTTTGGTATTTATGACTATATATTGTTTTAGCTAACCAAAGGAAATGATGTTTAAAGCCATCTATCAGCGCAGGATGTGTATATTGTGCAATGGAAGAGCTCTGCGGCATCTAAGACGAGGTATGAACACTGATCTCGTGTGGAGAAAAGCTTCTCGGGTATCAGTCTGTTTCAAGGTGTTTCACAACTTTACAATAGTATATATACAAATAAACAGTGCAAGAGTTTCTGCTGTTCTCCAAAAAGTCACTGACATCTCGCTGGATGGCTAGATGAACACCGCTTCCGTTCCCAAACCTCTCCTCAGGGACACCCCAGCCATTCCATGTATACATCCATGCTGAACTTCTCCATCAGCTAAATTAATTAACTCAGTTAAAAACTCAAAGAGGTATTTATTAACCAAGCATAGCATACTAGTGGTAAAGTCGACAAATGACATACTTGGGTGCATTGGGTTGCTGCTGTAAATTCTGGGGTAATATTACAGGTTTTGAGATGGCTACGCTGAGACACTGACTGATATAATATTCTAGTTACACTTGTTAACATGCAGATCATCTAAACAATTTCCTCTAGCTGCCTAAGACTTGCACAGTACTATATGTGGTGTGGTTGGCACAGGAGAGAGGTACTAATGATTTGAATGCTGTTGCACCACCAATCTCCTCCTAGTAACTCCACCACCACCAGCATCTTCCCTGCCCTTATCTGCTGCTTCCAAATAGAACGCTGAAACTGGATCAACCATTGTAACAAAGTCCCACTCAAGCAATTTACAAAGCAGGGACGTTTATCCAGAGCGACATACAATTAAGATAGCTGAGTCAGACAGTCCCTGGAATGACCTGGGGGGGTTAATGAGCCTTGCACAAGGGCCCATCAGTGACATCACCCTGCCGATCACAGGACTGGAGTCAACGTCCGTTTGACTTCAGACACAGAGCCCTGACCTGCTCAGCCACACTTCAGACAGATGACTCTCAATGCAGGCTGTCACAGATAAGGTCTCCTGTATCACTGATTGACTAATTAAAGGATCCAATTTGCCAGGGTTTGAGGCACATGGGATGTGAACACACAACCACATGGCAGAACCCAAGTGTCCGTTAGTCGTGAGCCGTGGAGGTGCACGTGGCACTTGTTGGGCGTGCATGTAACACATTTTATTAGCACGCCGAAGGTGTAAATGTCCAAGGAGCTGCGCGTTAGCACCTTACGCAGGTGTCGCTGCACCTTTGTTGCCAGCCGGGTGGTTTGTAACACATGCAAGTTCGCCATCTCGTTTTCTCGCGAGCAGATATTAAGATCGAACACTTGCACGGGCCAGCAACGGCGTACGGCTAATACTCTGGCGGAGATCAGACTCGGCGGTTTACAGTCAGCCGTGCTCAAATTGTGGTGGGGATCGCTTAACTTCTACAAGGATCAAACATGCTCCCAAGTTTTGATATGATTGGTCTTTGTATCATACTTCAATCTTATTGCACTTGTAAGGACCGAAGCGCACTCAGATGAAAAGCGTTATTTTTATGTAAACGACCACAGACAGGCATGCGGTTGAGAGCAGGCTTGATTGATGGGTAAAATATTATTGCACGAGTATTTCGCTCAATTTAATTTAATTCTAGAAATGTTTGAAGCGTTATGAGTAGCTTGGTAATGTAGTATATAAAAAATGAAAATGTTGGTAAAATAAGCATTAATAAAAACATAATTTACAAAGTTTTTGTTTTTCTATACAGATATATAACATAGTAATATTCTGCTGATATTTTGTTGTAAACTAGAATTTTTTATGGGTAAATTACTTTTTGTGAATGAGAATGCTGCCACGGAATGCAGCACTGCAACTATCAAAACACTAAAGATATTCTTCCGCTAACTTGCAAAGCATGACACTTTATCTCCCTCATCTCATTAGCAGAAAGCCTGGGTTTGAAGGCTTTGTTTGCCCTTCATAATTACTCCCGATCGTGGCAGCCTCTGATAGTGCTGCTAATTTGTGATGCCGCCCTTCAAATTTGTTTAATTACAACTTGAGACGGAGGCAGTGAAGATTAATTAACCCACCTGGCCCGACGACGGGAAGTCCTGGCTCGATTCTGATGTGCTCATGTACATGTCTTCAAACTGTAAACAGAGAGAGACGAGATGTTTCAGCAAATCAGAACATCATGACAAGCCGGAGAGAGAGGAGAGGAAAAAAGAGAGAGGGAGAGAGAGAGAGAGAAGGAGATAGAGAGAATCTAAACAATTGGACATTGTTGGTATTTTTCATCCAAATGTGTTTTCATTTCAATTGTCTTTACTTGTTCATTCCTGTCGTTTTTGGTCCTGACATTGGTGTTTTTAGCACACAATTGATTACAGATTAAATGGAACAAGGCTGTGACCCATATGGTATCCAATGCAAGAAGCTCGCTGAGCGATGGCACCGACCTCCAGTGGTTCCCCGCAGGTGCACAGGAAGTGGGCAAGAGTGCAGAACAGAAATCTTAGGTTCCTGCCTCTGGCAGAAAACAGCAACCACAACAAACCTTGACTAAAGGTAAACATGCTCTGTGTCAGGGTCTTGAGGGCTGTCCAACAAAGTGCCTGCTACCCTTGCCTCACAATAGATTACCAAACTCCTTTCGACTTGATTCCGTTTACATGTCTGCATTCAAAAAGACCCGAGGGCTGCCTGGTGATGTTGCCTGTCCTTTTTTCCAACTCAATTAAGGCAAATCTCATTGTCAGAATAATCGGATGTGACTGTAGTTATAGCCCCGCAATCAGATGTCGCTTTCATAAATGTTTCAAACTCAATCGATCTGTGCCTGAGTTTGATTCCCACAGTCTTATGTCAGGACAAGATGTTTGATCTCAGGGTTCAACGGGGCAATGGTTCAGCCACGTCACACACCTGGGAAATTAAAACGAGGCCTCGCATTGGCTCACCAACGAACGTGAGACATTCAGCCAGGCGATAAAAGAAAAATCCAATTTCTCCAGATGGCAAATCGCTTTCTTGTGAGGCGGTTCTCGAAGGTTTGCCATTTAAAGCAATGAAAGATGACTGATTAATATCAAAGATGAAATCAGTAATGATTTCAATGCCACATGAGGCCTATGCTACCAGACTTCCATTAGAATTAGAAACCTATCAGTCTGTGATTGGACCTTCGGAAAAAGGAATTCCAGATCCACTATCAGTACGAAAAGCCACAAGAATGTAGCTACAAAACTTAGGGATAAATGCTGTCACATGCTAAGCATGTGCTTGATTCGGTGACGTGTGAACTGGCATTATCAGACCGTAACATAATTTTCTGACTGAAAAAAGTGAAACACCTTGATCTTTTAACCCCTGAAGATGGCACTGAGAACAGATGTTCCGTCACATCCCAGGAAACTGACAACTCAGCTGTTAAAAGATGGATATTTTCGGTACAACTTGCTTACTGTATTTTTAGTTGAATTTTATCCCGCTTCTAACTGCTTATCCTGGTCAGGGTGACCTGGAGCCTATCCCAGAATGCACGGGGCACGAGGCTGGGATAGAATCTGGAAGGGAAGCCCGTCCATCACTGCGCATAAGGCAGGACACGCCCTGGATGGGATGTCAGCCCATCACAGTACACATAATTTAATTTAATTTGGCTTAATTATGGCTAGACAACTTAAAAGCATTACTGTCTATGATTTTATAAATCCACTTCCTAATCACTTAATATGCTGTTACTGACACATGCTGACTTGTGGTTACTTGTGATTGCAGGGTAATATAGTTTGAACGTTTTACTCTTAATCAGACTACTTCTGACCAATAAATGCACCCCCTACAAACAAACACACACACACACACACCCACACACACAAATACAGTCTCTCTCTTGCAGTTAAAAAAAAAAAATTCTTACCAGATTTCTTTGAATTCTTCTCATTTTTAAACTCACCAACTTGCCCAAATCTACTTGCCCTACATGACTTATCACATTTATTTGCCTTGTTTGATTTGTGGGTTCAATGTCATAGCTTTTGCACTCCTGCCTGCTCTTTGCACTGTGCAGAATCAAATCTAACTATCACCAAAGTAGCTGAGTTTTGAACCTTGAGCTGCGAGACAGCCAGCCCACAATTCTATCTGGTGGAGATAGAAAACTCACCCCTCTGTGTTCTAATAGGCCCTTATATTTTCGTAAGTTTGTATTAATGTTTGTATTGATTTAACAAACACAATTTACATACTCAGCCAAGTCTCCGATCAACCCCTGTCCAAGTCCAACTTGGTCTTCTGTATGGCCTTGAGGAATGAGCTCACTTACAAGAAACATCTGGTAATTTCAAAAATAAAGATGCCATTCCTCACTGCAGGAAACCCACCATTTTATTAGTTATGACATTCATTGAGTACTTTGATATTTTAACCTTCTACACACAGTTCATAACAGACAAGCATTATTTCATTCTGAATGGGGATTGTCGCCTCTGACAGACGTGACATCAAAGACTGTTTCCTGCCTGGGGTCTCAAGGTGTAGCAATGCCTAAAAGCTTGTCACCACGCTTAATAATCCGCAACAGAACCTCGTAGCTGAACTCTACTGGAAACTGCCCCTGTCAAAAAAATTAATCAGAATAAATTTTAAAAAGAAAATGTGGATCAAAAATTTCAGATTTCAACCTTGTAGATTTCAAGAGGTTTGCTATCTTGTAGACCTAAGTAGACCAAACTTTGTTTGCTGTTTCGTTTTGTTCTATTGTCAATGACGATTTAGGATTTTAGCGTTTATGTATAAATAACTGAAAGTTGCAATACTGTAAAGCAAAAGTTTACCGTATTGATCTGTGGGGATCTCCCAATTACACACCTTCATTCATTTCACACTTCTTTCGTTGACAATGTTGGTCAGTGAAAGGGTTGACCTATGACTGCTGCGGTTATCACAACTCTGAGCACAGCGCCCCTGCTTTCATTTGCAAGCTGGGTGTGAATGAGAAGCAAACTCTAAACCATGACATGCCTGCCATTCTGGGTCCTACATACCTTATTGTGCCTAAATAGCCTTAAACTAGATTAGATCTAGATCTAGATTCTAGATCTCTAGCTTGAAATAGTGAAGAGGAGCAAACCTTCCAAAACAAAACCCAAAGCTCTCTTACAATTTAATCAGTGTGTAATCGTCATAGGCCATCGAATGAAACTATGGCCAAATGGTCTTAATGTTGGTCTGCATCTATGATATAATGTCATGTCTAAACCTCTCCTAAAGTCAGCCCAATATCTGCAGCAACCATCCAATACACCCAAGTATTTTTGGACTCGAACTCTAGCCGGATTCTGGCTAATCAATACCCTCATTAATGTATTTAACTAATTAAGTTAATTAATTAACTGAGCTAGTGGTGAAATTTAATGGATACTGGGAATGTCTGAAGTGCACCTGAGGAGACATTTGGGAAGCAAAGCAGTGTTCATCTGACCATCCAGCGAGATATCAGTGATTTTTAAGAGAACAAAAGAAATTCTTATTAGTACTTAATGTTCATCCATCCTTACTCTGAAACCACTTATCTTATTCAGGGTCGGAGGGGGGGAGTCCAGAGCCTGTCCCACAGGTTATGGGTGCAAGGCAGGAAGCAACCCAGGATGTTGTAATATTGGATTGTGTTTTTTTCTGTGCAATACACACATACTGTGACCTTTGACCTCTGACTTCAAGAGCCATTCCATAGAACTTTTTGTGGAGGTGGTAGGACATTTTCAGGTTCTGAATTGTCTGGAATGACCCCCATATCCGGTCTATGGAGAGCTACTCCAAAGCATCAGCGAGGCTATGGAGAGGGGGGGCTGGTCCCACAGGGCTCATAATTAAGGGGGCCTGCAAGCCACTAGGTCAGCACATGCTCTACCTCTCTCATGCCACTAGGTCAGCACATGCTCTACCTCTCTCATGCCACTAGGTCAGCACATGCTCTACCTCTCTCATGCCACTAGGTCAGC
>JABFEB020000079.1:14748335-14781407 GCA_019775895.2 Stomatorhinus ivindoensis
CCATGGAGTTTTTTCCTTAGGAGAGTCGCCTCTAAGGCCCACTGTGGACCAGAGTCATATTCTCAAAATTCCTTCTGGATGCATTCTACTGGTATACTGGTAAATATTATATTCATTTAACAGACACTTTTATCTAAAAGGTGAAATCAGGCTGCCGACCATGAAATGCAAAACAGCAACCTTCCTATCCTGGGCACAGCGGATAACTCTGTGAGCCGTACACCAACCAGCACTTCCGGCAAATATGAATAATACCTCCATTACTCTAATAGCAATAATAATAATAATAATAATAATAATAATCTTTGTTTAATCTTGGTTTCGTCACATCACATTCTTGTTCTTCTTCTTGTTATAATGCACAATGATTTTAAGTCTGCAGGATCTGCCACAGAGTTGCCGTGCTACACAACTGCCTGTACGGTGTAGCTGAATATATCCATAAAATCAGTGCAAAAGTGATACGTGGTAGGTCTGCGAAGCTGAGCCAGGATTAGTATTCTGATCTGCTCTTTTGCTGAAAAAAATCCTATCCCGTGCTTTTATCAAGGAGTAACTGATCTCTTTCGGCAGAGATACTTCATAACAGCGACCCTCTGCCACAGCGGGCGGAAATGTGAGCGGGAGGTATTTTATAAACCAAAGATTTCAGCCTCTAAAGAGGGACTATAATCCTTACTGTCAATCAATGTATGTGACGCTGGTCTGTGCGAAGTGAAATGGGTCTTTTTGAGGTTTGGAGGTGGGCTGTTTTGGGTTAAGAAAGGTACGCCCTGACCTTGTAGTAGGGTCCACTGCCAAGGCGACAATCAAATATAGATGAAGCCATCCAACTGACCAGCTCTCATCAGAGCTCATAATACTCTCTCCACCAGGGCATTCAACCTCTCGTCACTTCATGCGATTATTACATCTGGCTCAATACTATGACATGCTGATAACAGAAATATTTTCACATTATATATTTTTTAATATTGTGATTTTGCCTGGTGTATGCTGTTAAACATTAATGTCATCATTCCACATTCAGAAAAAGAACCCCGGAATTACACTTGCTTAAACTGTGCGATTTTTTCTACTAACATCAGCTGTTATAAAATGAAGATTACGGGTAATTTAATTTAATATTGCAGTATATTTATATAACATCATTCCTGGCATTGCTTCTCCATTGCACACAGTTAGGCTATTAAAAATATGACTGTGATAATGTTGTGCTCTGTGAAATAGCCATTAGTCCTCCTCAGCATTGGTTCCCAGGGTATTTTAAAATTGACCTCTCCCTCCAAGAGGAAACGTTTTTAATATGACTCACTGTTCTGTTTATGAGATTTATACCTTGTCTGACTGAATTTGTTTTATTGTTCTGATTTTCCGTCCAAGCAGCCATCTGTCATCAAACACACGGATTCCTGGTCCTGATTGCACACCTGAGCTTCCAGTCACTGGCATGCAGACTATCACACTTATTATTCTCGCTGGAATTAATGTAGCTATTACAGATTTTCAAGGGGCATATACAGGGGCAGGGCCACGGGGGCACCATCCCTAGCTGGATGCTGATTGGCCCATGGAGTACATTCTTCCTTGTCACTCACTGATTAAAAACATATCATTGGCTAATGATAAGGTTGGCCATGCTACATGAATGAATTAAGGCCCACACACACACGCAGATTTGTAAGTATATCTTTGTGGGGACCCTCCAATCAATTATACAGGAAAAACTCTAATTACAACACGATGACCTCAACCCCTACCAAAGCCTAACCTTGACCAAAAGGAACCAAACAAAATTCTGGCATTTTTTTGTTTTTTTGATTGCATTCACAGTTCTTTGGGGGGAAGCTGGAAAATGGTCCCCACAATGTCAAAATAACAGGTTTCTATTACATTGTGGGGGATGTTTGGTAATTTGTTTCCCATGCAAGATGGTGGAGTGTAGCTAAATAGAAATCAGCCCAGCCTGATGAATTAGCTATTATTTGCTGCTAATCAGTCTCAAGCCGTGTTTGGCACCTTTTTCATACCTGTTGTTTTGCACAAAACGTCAGACACAGATAATTCTCACTAAATGATTAACCTTCAAAAATCCCCACAAAGCAGCAGATCTGTCACGTTGTGTAATCTATCAAGCTATTGCTCTTTTTTTATATAGCGAGTGACACATTTACGCCTGTGGTTTCGATCCTCGTCTGTACATTATGTATCAAAAGGCGTTATCAACTATAAGGATATTTCCAGAACAATAATGTGTTATTAGTACTTGATTCTACCATTTGCCATCCAAACGGTTCCAAGTTCAGGCATAAGAATAAAAAAAAAAAACCAGGAGAATCCATCACACCAGGCATCATGAAATTGAAGCGGTCTACATGTAGCATGATGTTCTGTAAATTCCAGTTTGTTTTCTGTACATAAGATCGGTTATGGAGATTATAGATCAGTATGGAGAACGCCCAAAGAGTGCTGAGGAAGCGATATTGTTTTTTTCCCGTGAAACGGAACCTGCCAGAAGGCCAAAACCTGCAAAGGCAACGTTGCAAAAACTGCTTTTCCAAGACACCTGTTATATTAAACATGCCCTGGAGAGTAATTAATGCTCTTCTGCTCTGTGACCCTCCCCCCCCCTTCCCCCGATGTCTCGTGGCGCTCAGACATAACAGAGTAACCTGGGAGACGCAAACTTCGCCGTGTAACGGTTTCTGACTAATGTTATTAAACAGCAGATTAGCAGACATCGGCAACCAGAGGGCTGCATTAGGACTGAATTCTGCCGAGAGCTAAATGTCAACGGCGGTTTCCTGAGGCCCCCGGATGAGACGTTAGCGCACAATCAAGTGGGTCTCAAGTAATAATTAACACCCACCCACCACCCCCAAATGTGGTACATTCCTATTTTTCTATTAAATATGACTCAATGAAGAGAGTGGTGATTACTGGAAATATCCAATGTTCTGGGGGGCTAACAAGTCTTAGTGCCATGGGGAGTTGTTCTCGCGCCAACACTGATGGGAACACAAAGGGCAGATGCCAGACTAAGTTGCAAATCATTTTGTAGACATATACTTCGGATAATACACAGCCTACATAAGTAGGTCAGGCTTGCCAGGAATATAATAGCAGTTACCCCCCTGCCCAAAACATTTGACATCGACTAATCCCTCCATTCCACGTTGTTCCCGCCAAAATCATACTTTATTTCAGAATTGTAATTTTCCAAAATGCCTGCATGGGGGCCCATCCCTGCATGGTCAATTTGGCCCACTGGCTGATGCTCTAAGTCAAACTTATTACCGAAAAGAAATATGACTTTCATGTCTAACAACAAAACCCCATTTTAACCTGGGGGCTGGTCAGGGGAGGCAGACTGGTGGTGGGTGTTTCTTCTCAAACCAGTATCCTCGAGCTTTGAGGGTAACTTTTGCAAAAGCTTCTAAATAACTTTAAAGAGAATTCATGGAGTGATACAGAGAATTCGATTTTATGGTGGTATGGTTGCATGGTGACATTTAAATATCAAACTTCATTTTGAGATTTCTGCCAAACTGATGATGATTAGGAGGTGATCTCTATGATGTTTAAATCAATGTCTATCTGTTTTGTTCCCACTTTGATGCATCAATGTGCCTTCAGCTGGAGAATGGCTTATTAATAGCATGGTAAATTAATTCATTCGGCGCCTGAGTACTAATAGATGATAAAGGGAATTAGTGACATTAGCAAGTGCTTATGTGGTTGTGCACACACCAGACTCTTGGAGATGACTCAGGGATCTGCCCCTAGACCCTGCAGTACCGCTACAGTGGAAGTATATTACTGCTACATTTGCAGTGGCCTAGTATTTTTAAATCAACGAGGCCCCCTACAGGCAACAGATTATAACGAGTGTGAGCAATAATTGCTACAAAATCATTATCATAAATGACAGGTCTTTTAATCTCCTCAAATGTGCCAATACTCTCGCATGGATTCTGCGGACAATGTCTATTGCATTCCAAGCCTGTCAGTGAAATGGCCCCCTCTCGTCCAATCAAGCAGGTCCCACATTCAGTGAGGGCTTGCCAATAAGTTCAAGTCCTCCACCGGGAATCCATTTCATATCATACCATGTAATATTCTTTGAGATAGGACTATGAAAGCATCTGCATACGTACATTCACAGCGAATCAATCTTGCATGATGCAGGTGATGATATAGATAAAAGTAAACATTCCTCATCAATTCAAATTTGAGCCCTGACCTTTGTGTTACCTTTCAGTTCCTATCTCTTATGTTAGACGGGTCGTTGCTGACCCGTGTATTAAATCAGCCATAAAATATCCTCAAAACAATAATTTATCATCTAATTTTTAAAAAATTATTTTGTTTAAATAGAGGTTCCTGATGCAGTACACAAATCTATGTGGTGCTTTTATGCATTTTAATCTTATAAACGGGTCGGTGCTGACCTTAACACCACAGGAAAACAAACCCAAGCATCTATGCTACTACCTTTAACTGCTCTAGTCAGCAACATCACCAGCTCCTACCTAGTTGGGTCACTTCATCCCACTGCTCATGCATCAAGCATCAGTCTTCATTTATCAAACGACTGTTCAGACATGTTGTCGATATATTAATGTTCATCTCAGGCACCCATACGCTGGTCTGTCGTGGTATTGATGTAGCTTGTCGACTGATTCCTGGTGGGTTTTTTTCCATCCCCTATTTTCCCATAATCCTTCTGTGTTCTCATCACCCTCTCGTGCCTCTGCCACCCAAAGCTAAATGAATGCCAACCCAGTAAGAACAAATGCTCCCCAATATTTATTAATGCTTCAGAGATGAGCCAATCAGCAGCTAAAGGTCGTTTCTTATCAAGACCTATGATTAGAAGTGTGAGAACCCTTACAGGACTCCTAAACGTGCTCTAAAATACTACCGCTCTGCTTTTAAAATGAATCTGCTTAAAGAGCAGGTCCTTAGGACAGCATTTGACTTGCCTGAAACTCGGAACACAGTCACCATGAAAGAACATCGGGAAACGAGGTCACATTCAACCACGAAGTGCTTCTCGTAATGTCTCCTTCACGCGGGCAATTAGGGAGCGCCTTCAGCTTCCACGCACACTCTGCCGATTGTGCAAACTTAATTGCTACAACACTATTATCAGCTCTAATTGTTTCAAATATACTTGCAAAGCATTTATGAACTTAATCTAAACTCGCCAGAACAACTGTGCTTGGGAAGTGAGACGAATTGAAGCCCCATAGTCATTTACAGATACAACATTTCAATGGAAATGTACAATGACAATAAAGATATAGTATAAGTAATGAGTCTTCCTGAAGAGTCCCCCCCTTCCCCCATTACTGCGAACCCCTGGAATTCCACTCGGCTGAAAGGTTACATTGGGGACATCACACAAAAGTCTGTTCATCTGCTGCTAGACACAACGGGGCAATGACGGTGTGTGTTTGCAAGGGCCAGGCATAGGTAAATATATATTATAATAATATATTGTGAATATAAAGTTATCCAAAGATGGTAGACTTGTTTCAAAGAGCTAAAAGCCTAAATTTGGTGACCTTTCTTAAGTAATATGCTGCATAACTTGCTTAACAATGCCAGACAGTTATCGTTTCACTTAACAGTATAAATATATACTGGGGGGGGGGGACATCTCTAAGACTCTTTAAACATGCAACAGAAAGTAGAGAGTGAGAGATAGGTCAGGTTTATTTTTATCATGACAGGTCGAGTTGAGTGTTTCATTTAAGCCTTTTAAGTGGTGAGTGAGGGTTTCTATGCTGTAGTATTGTGCCTGGCTTGGATGCTGACAAGTGTCACAGTTCCATCGCATTACCTGCTGGCTGCAGGCTGTCAGTGTCCAGATGTGCTCTCCGCAATGGCATGCAGCCAAGTAGCAAAATAACAGGTATGAACCCCTTCCCTAAATTTTCTTGCTACCCATCAAGCTCATAGTTTCTGGAACTAGGAGTTTGAACCCCATTTGATATTTCCTTCTGCCCCCTGGTCAGTAAGATTTATCGTATGGGACACCCTAGTCTGCGAAATATGCTCCCTGCCCCCTCCCATTCATGAAACCGGCCAGAATATATTTCTCCACAGCCTCTGTTCAAGTCGAATTCTGTTTTCAGACAATCACGGACACACCTCCTATCCTCCTCGATGATACATTACTCACACGTACTGGTTTGTACACGGCATCACATTCACCAAGACTTTAAGTTATAAACCTTTTACTAAGCTAACTTTTATTCATCAACATGGCTGCAAGTGTCGGGGCTTGCAGGTGTGAGGCATCAGCCAGGAGGAATTGGGTGGAATTGGCTCAGTAGGTTAGGTTGCTGTGCTGGTTATCGCTTTTGCAAAAATGCTTGTTGCTTTTGGATAAAATCTTCTGCTACAATGTTAATGTACATCTTACCACTGGTCAGACTTGCTATCCGCCCCCTTTATAGACTTACCAGGCCGGGGAGGGGATCTTCGTGCTTGTGACACTTCATGAACACACCATGTCCTGTGGCCTAATCCACACCCCCTAGTACCGTTCACCTTAAACTACAGAAAGGTCACATTGTTCTCACTCTTTCTCCACATCCTGGATGACAGCTTCACTGACACAATCCCCCCGAAACGTCTGCAGACGCCCACTGGCCACCAACATACAGACTTTACTAAGTCTGAAATTGAATTTGAGGCCTTATGTTTTTTCAGGCGAGTATAATTCAACACTTATTTTCACGTACCCTATCAGTAGGTTTAACAATGAACAGTGTTGAGCTGTTTTATCTCATTAATCAATTGTTGCAAACCATCATATCACACCCCTACCCTTTGTCTGTAAAGAAATCTAGAATCGCTGAGTTACTTTGTTTTCTATGTTTCCACCAGATTTCTGCAGGGGGGGTGGGGCATTTAACACCCTCAACTGAATTGTTGGTTCACTGTGTCACTAACCTTCATCAGAAATAAGCCTCTTGGAACAAAGAGTCAGGTGGATCTGTTGGCCTGTCATGGTGAAGCTGTTGGGCTGTCATGGTGAAGCTGTTGAGCCCCAGATAGGATGCTGTGAATTAAGGTGGATGTCTGGTTGCGAGGCAGGAGGTTGTGAATTTTGGGGGGCTCTACTAGGACAATATCTGACTGAAATCCATTAAGTAATTGAGCAGACACTTTGATCCAAACTGACACAATTGAAAGAGTCAACCAGTCCTTGGAGCAATTTGTAAAGGACTTTGCTTTAGGGTTCAACTGGGAATTTAACCAATGGCCTCCACAGGTCACAGGCTGAGAAGCACACGATGCCCCTGGACATGTTTACATTTCTAGCAGATACTTGGTCCCTGGAGCAGGGATCAGGAGCCCTATTGAGTACAGAATTTGAACCAATGACCTTCCGATCAGAGACATAGTGGCACAACCCATAGAGCCACACAACGCCCATAAGAAACTGTGACTCACATAGGATCTTGTCGTTTTGTAAATCTAAGAGTAACTCTTTCCCATGGTAAAAACCCTGCAACTGGGAGGAGACCCATCAGTCAGGCAAGTGTGAGGGTGTTACTCGCTCATTTCATTCGCTGTCAGGACACTCCATACTCCTATTACAGAGTTCTTGATTTCCTGAGCAACCAGATAGTTCTAATGACATTCCACAGCATAGGATTAATTAATATTGTTTTTGAGATTCTAAACAAGAGACTTTCAGATGCCCGGTAATCTTAGATAACTTCTCTTTGCACTGAAAATGGCAGCCAAGTATACAGGGGCGGTGCCATAGGGGCACTGGCCCCAACTGAAAGCTAATTGGCCCCGAAAGTGCCCCTTCCTCTGTCACTCACCAATTTGAAGCGTATCATTGGCTAATGAAAAGGTCAGCCCCTCTATTTCAATTATGACCCCTCTCATATTCCCCACCTTAAAAATTGCGCTGAAGCTGTGGAAAGCAGAAAGAATCTTTGCAGAAGCTTCTGCTGTCTTCACACCGGAAGTGGATGCACTGATTGAACGCCTAGCCATTGGCGTAAAAAACAGGAGATGTTGCAGAGAATGTCAGCAGCTGCGATGTCCCAAAACAAAAAAGGATTAACATTTCTGAAAATGTGGATGCATTCTTCTGCTAGAACCTTTGTTTTGCCTGAAAAGGACACGGCAGAGAGGTGGAACCAACACAGCTGAATGGCAGCCATCCAGAGAAGGCGGGGGAGTTGGCTTTGTACTCAGTCCTAAAGCCCTGTGCCAGCTCCCATTATGGGAAATTTAATTTAACCTGCGACGCAATTAATTCAGACGTTGGGCTTATTTTCCGCATGCTGCAAGCCCCCATACAAGGCCTTATTTAAATATTAATCAGGCTCCTTTCAATTAGGGCCAATTTGCCTCACAAGGCTTGCCTCTGCTCCTGATTGCCGAAAAATGGAGCTAACTCACAGTGTTTCAGCGTAATTATCGCGGTATTTTTATAATTCTGATACATCAAACGGAACCTTAATGAACCCTATAATCAGAAGGGCACGGCACCATCTGTTCAAACCACAGAGTGGCACCAAAGTAAGTTTTCACGCTTGTGTAAAGCTCTGCAATTCCGTGGTGTGTGTATGTGTGTGTGTGTGTGTATGTTTCTCCTTAAAATGTGGGTGGAATCTATCAATATTAAGTGATATTGAGACAAGATTATCTACATTCCGCGTTTAATTAAACAATGAATGGTAATGAAGCCATCTACGTCAATTATTAAAGCCTGCTGCTCCAATGAATGCAAAAGAAGAATTTTTAAGGATACCCCAGAGCAAGCTAGTCTGTTTGACAAATGATCTCAGCGGGGGGGGGGCTGCTCATTAGGCATACTGTAATCTGCAACAGAAACACACAGCCCACACTGAAACCGTTTCTTACACAAACCATGGTACAGGTCGCACCGAAACACGACTAGGCTGATATCAGTTATAGGATTCCTGCTGGAATTCCATATACCAGTGTTTTTGAACCCAGCCCTCAGGGACCAACAAACAGTCCACATTTTTGCTTTACATTTGTTTGGTTCATTCTTGTTTGTTTGATTTGTTCTTAATTGTTTGGTTCAGGTGTGCTGGGGGCTGAGTCTGGGGTTGCCTGAAGAAGCACTGCCTTATACAGTAACCCAATCATTGATTTGATGATGTCAATAAGTACGTTTCCTCCAAATAACGAAGCAAAAACAAAACCTCACAGGTTCTCCACGCCTGTGATTTCCTCCCCATGACAAATCGAGTGCTGAAACCAAGAGGCCTATTTATATTGTTACTAAACTGAATGGTGAAAATGAAAAGCGATTAGAGGGGATCTCCGTCAAAATTTCACGTGTGCTTTTCATTTGTTCTGTTACAAAGGAATCGATACTGAGTAGCTCAGTGTTTTGCATTCCATTTGCTGGGATTTCGAATACAGCAAGTAGTTTGCCACTGAGCACTAAAATAAAACAGTGAAGTAAACAAGAAAAGTTAGATAGAACGTGACGCTACTATGGAATTTTTTTTTAAGTTGAGCATATCAATCATCATACAGAAATACAGTTAATCATCAGATCAGTAATGATATGAGAGCTTTCGAAACTTTACATTATAACTAAGAAATGTTTCAGGGGGTGAGGGGGGGGGGGGGTTGATTTTCAAACACAGAAATGCATAATACATCGCCGAACTTCACCCATAAATATAATAATATTAAGCTAGCAGTTTAACCTAGTTGTTCATTTAACTGTAAATGATACTACAGATTAGCTATCACGTTGATGTTGGTCCATAACACTCAAGCTCTCCTGCCAGATTCTGATATCTAACATCTAAAGAGGAAACATTAGGCATGCCAACAGCTTTTACAGGAAATCTGACGGATTCCACCTATTCTTCTAAAAAGAGTGATGCAGTCTGCAATGCTCAGCACCAGAATCAGTACATGATAGTCACAGTAGACGAACGACGATGCTCCTCTTAATGCATCCTTCCCGGACCTGTTGTTTGGCACACTATCCCAGTTGAGAATTTGAGGTACTGAACAATGGGGCCTTAATAGTGTTACTGGATGGCATTTGCAGGATCGCCATGCATGCATCACGCATCACTAAGATGGCCGAATATCCCATTTGCTAATGCTAATATCCAATGGGGTGGAGGACAGAAATGTGGTCTACTGTGGTCACCAAAATAAACATGCCTTTTCCTAAACCTCCCCTTTCTGAACTTCACACACACCAGCCTGACCAACATTACTACCCTATAATCTTAACGGTGCCCCAGACACAAATAATAAATAGTCTTTTGCATGTCATTTTATAGGTATGCTTGCCTTTTCTCCCATATTCTTTGATCATTCATCATAAGAAAAATGAAAATGTCTTCCGCACAAGCCTGAACCAGCTGTAGTGTGATATATATGCCACTTGAAAAAGCCTTGTGTTCTTATTTTATAAAGTGTTACTGGAGCAGGGAAGAAAAACTGAAATCCTATTGATGTTAAATTTGCAAGTAGTTGCTAGGTAACCATACTACATTTCATTTGAAAGCTTTCAGTCAAGATTAGAGTGCATTATGGGTCTAGGAAGGCTTCGGCTCATGGATTCAAGGTAAATATAAAAGTGTGTTAAGTTTGACCATATTTTAAAATGCGGCTAAGTTGGACAGTTTTGGCTATAGAAGAACGTTACTGCATCTTTATTTAAAATGATGCTTTTTTTCCATTTGCACAAATACATTGGAAGGCTTCTTTTCACATATCCCATCAGGCTCTCCTTCGGACACACACAGACGCAAACACACACACACTCACACACACTCATAGGTTTGCATTCATATCTTGGTGGGGACCATCCATTCCTTTCTCTGGGCAAAACTAATAGGAAATCCTAACAATGACAACCCTAACCCCCACCCAGCCCTAACCTTAACCTTAAGTAACCAAACAAAATACAAGACTTTATAGATTTTACATTGCAGTCAGACATTTTTATAAAATTGAATTTCCCCTTGTGGGGACCAAAAAAAGTGGTCTCCTCAGCATCAAAATAACATGTTTTTGCTACATTATGAGGACATTTGAGACTTTCAAATGGGAGCCTTATAGAGAGTTACAGTTTTGGGATGTGTGCCCATTGTCCCAGGGGCAGATACTCAACCTAATCGCATCAGGTACTGTGTGTGTGTAGGGGGGGTGGCTTTTTATAACATGAATGCTTTAACATGACCTGCAAGGGCTCTGCTAGAGGGAGACGTTCGGGTTCGATCCATTAAAATATCAAGTGATAAATGAAATGATGGAGAAAGAAGATGATGACGAGAAACCCCAGATGTGGGCAGATCTAGAGTGTCAGTCGGAGTGTCTGTAAGTGGAAATATTCCGAAGAGAATGACATTCAAGCTAAGTCAGGAATTGGAGTTTGCGAGGTCTCTCAGGAGGTTCCTATGATCCAAAAAAGCAAAACAAAAGACCTCCGACATTTAGTAAGTTCAGTCTGAAAACACAATTCCCATAGGCCAAGCCAAATTAAAGACAAAGACGGGCTCGTGACATATACCTACATTCAAGAGGCTTTGCTAGAAATGAGGAAATGGACAAGAAACTTAAGAGCAGAAATAGCATTAGCGTGGCCGTAATACACATCACAAAATTGTGCGCTAACCTTTGTACTGAACTTGTAAGACCTGCCACGGTGACTTCCTAAACGCCCAAAACCCAGGCAGAACCACTGTCTGGACAACTGAAATACCCTTATGACCAACCCAATCAATGTTGGCCATCGCACCAAAATGGTGCGTGTCAGGGTTTGGAATATATTAGATACTATGCTAAGACTATGGTAACTCGCAGTTGACGTCATCCGCTTCAGTTGGGTGTGATCAAAATGTTTGGGCTAATAGATGTATATGTATCTGTAGCATCATGCTTGATGACCGATGGATGGAGTGAATTGAAAGATAGGGTTTCCACCTTCTAAACCCTGAGAGAATGAACACAGCACGTGTCCCATGGATACAGTCCAAAGTCCTCTCGTTTCTGCAGAAAGACGAACAGCTACAGGAGTCCAGTATGCAAAGTAAGAGACTCCCGTCATTGGCTACCTTCAGTATTACACGGTATGTGAGCCTTCTGTTCTACAGTTAGAACACCAATTTGCCAATCACCAAATGAACAGACTGGACCTTTGGGATAACTTTACAGAAACCCATTCCGAGGGCTGGACCGTTTTTACACTGACATACTTAGCAGACATTTTGATCCAAAGTAACGTACAATTGAGAAAGCAGGATCAGACGGTCCCTAGAGCAATTGGAGGGGATTAAGGATCTCGTTCAAGGGCCCAACTGGGGAATTGTGCTACAGACCATTGGAAGTGAACTCACTGAATCATACACCACCATGTTTTCGCTTTAAATTATTGTCCAGAAAACAGAAAATACAATGTCACAGAAATTGCCATTCATAATGGAGAAAATGCCATTAATGGAGACCAAATGTCAGTCCAGCTCTACTGAAAATCCTGTTCAAGGGTCCAAAGCAAAAATCCTAAAATCATTATAGCACACCTGCTACTGAGAACTCCCCAATTACGCCACTGGCCATTTCCCGTCCAGCAGAAGCTGTAACATTAATCTTTCAGCTCAAGCTTTGTTTCAGCGTTTTGTTTTCCTTTCATTATGTTGAGTATGGTGACCTAGGAAAAAAAAAACCAAAACAGCTTGAAAAATTACTTCTCGCTTCATCCAGCCGCTGCTTGTACTGACACAATCCTGCAGAATGAATCTCACTTTCCGGCCCCTGAAATATTCAGCAACCCTCTTACGGTGCGCTGAAACTTGAGAGTGATTCACCCCAGTGCTTGTACAACCAATTCAAAGTCATTTTTTTCTCTTTGTGAGTGTGTAGCATTATTCTTCAAGGTTGCGTAACAAGGATAATAATAACGCCATTCTGCTGTGATGGTTCTAGCCCCCTGTCTTCTCGAGACTCAGTGATTGTGTCAGCCTTTCACATTCGGGAGCAGAATTATACCTTTTCCTAGGCTGATGTATGTGTCTCTGTGAGTAGGGTACCATATGCCCGAGATCAGAAGGTTGTTAGTTTAAATCTCACACTTGGCAGTTGCTACATCTTTAACCCCCTAAAAATGCACTAGGGGGCTGGATAAATGGCTGATCTCATGCTCAGACCCCAAGCTTCACTCTAACCTCTACATGTGTATGTCTTAAAAAGAAGAGCATGATGGGATATGTGGAAAAATTAACACTTTCCCATGTAATTGATCAAAGGGCGAATAAAGCTGGATTACTTGCTAAAACTCAACAGCTCAAATCGGACAGTCTTAAATGACATCTGGGACCCGCGAATCAACATAATTGTAATAATCTGTTCTTTCAGACAGCAGTTCGGTGGGGGGGGGGGGTATACAGGATGATTCATGAGTGCATAAATAGGAGAAATACGGTAAGACCTAGGATGAGAAATAATAAACTGAAATGCAGAGAGAGGAGTGCAGAAAACCCAGTGTGCTGCAGGGAGGAAGCAGCAATGTTAATTCGGTGGCCTTTTGCACAAATGCAGTCTGTCTCAGGCTCACTCCATTTGATGTTAATGGTATATTATTATATCTGAATACATGCTGGGGACACTTTGGGAGAACAGATAAAATGGACTGTGTACATACAGTCCCCCACTAAATGTTTCAGACTCAGTAGTCTCCTTTTCTAAGAAAAACAAAGGCCACAGTATAAATAAAGTAAAATAAAAAGGCCATTTTAATGGTAATTTAGATCAAGTTACATGCCTAGTATTCCAGAGACGGGGCCCCTCCAAGGGGGTTGACTCACTAGCTAGAGGGAACCGCAGTGCTTTGTAATTATTTCTCCTACAAACGGCCGTTTATGGCCCGGCCATATTTAATCTCGCAGAATAACATTCACTAAAAGCAAACATGCGTAGCTATATAACGATGCCTGAAATGAAAAGTATGACTCAGAATTGATGCCGAACGTAATGAGGAAGTTTTTAGGACTTTGTTGTTTAAAGAATAAATTTGATTGAGAGTCACCATCAAACTATAATAGGGATTCAGACTATTCAGGTTAACATCTGGCATTCAGCATAGCAGAAGTCCACAATCCAAAAATACCAAGTTGTCGAGCACTGTGCAAAATTCTCAGGCAGTCAAAGGTAGATTAAGTGGTTTAGAGGAGTGCTACGTAAGTGTTGCTTAGAAAAAAGGTACAATTAAACACTATATATGCAAATAAACAGAAGTATAATAAAAATAAAGACTTTGTTCCGTTCTGCAAAACGTCACTGACATCTCGCTGGATGGTAGATGAACACCGCTTCCATTCCCAAACCTCTCCTCAGGGGCACCTCAGCCAATCCATGTAGACCTCACCACTAGCTCAATTAATTAACTTAATCCGTTATTGGTTAGTCAAAGAGGCTAAGTTAGTGGCCAACAAATACATGGGCAAATTGGATGGTTATTGCAAATACTGAGGTGAGTTCAAGAGAGGTTTTGAAATGGCTAAGCTGACACATTTTGACAGAGAAAAAAAGCGACATAAAGATGATTTAAGCACAATTTCCCTCAGCTGCCTGAGACTTTTGCACAGTGCTGTACATCTATAATGCAGTGTCTGTCATGCAAAACTATGGATACCGCTCAGTGGGCTAAGCCTGTGTGCCTGTGATCAGAGGGTCGCTGGTTCAAACCCAGCTTTGACATGTGTGCGGGTCCTTGAGCAAGGCCCTTAACCCCCAGCTCCCTGGGTGCCACTACAGGTGGCTGCCCTTGACAGACAGCTTACTCTTCCCTACAAAGAACAAGTTGAGGACGGCATAAAGAGAATCCCCCACGGGGATCAATGAAGCATCAATTAGCGTTATTAACATTAAAGCCACCTGCCTATAACTGTATCGGTTCCTCGCGTGCCACCACAACAACTCTGATCCCTCAAAGCATGGACTCCACAAGACCTCTGGAGGTGTCCTGTGGTATCTGGCACCAAGATGTTAGCAGCAGATCCTTTAAGTCGTGTAAGTTGTGAGTTGGGGTGTCCGTGGTTCGCACTTGTTTGTCCAGCACATCCCACAGATTTGAGACTAAGACAATACCTTGTGCTGTTTTCCATGTTCCTCAATCCATTCCTGAACATTTTTTTCCAGTGTGGCAGGGATGCATTATCCTGCTGAAAGAGGCCACTGCCATCGGGGAATACCGCTGCCATGAAGGGGTGTACCTAGTCTGCAACATTGTTTATGTTGGTGGCATATGTAAAAGTCACACCCACATGAATGTCAGGACCCAAGGTTTCCCAGCAGAACATTGACCAGAGCATCACACTGCCTGTGCTGGATTGCCTTCTTCCCAAGGAACATCCTAGTGCCACCTCTTCATCACGCAAACGAATATGGCCGTCCACATGGCATAACAGGAAACACGACTCATCAGACCAGGCCACCTTCTAACATTGCTCCATGGCCCAGTTCTGATGCTTACATGCTTTCAATGGTGGACAGGAGTCGGCATGGGCCCTTGGACCAGTCTTCAGCAACGCGGCCACATACACAGCAAGCTGTGCTGCACTGTGTGTTCTGACACCTTTCTGTCAGACAGCAGTAATTCTTTCTGCAATCCACAGCTTTTTTGTGTTATCAGACCAGACTCGCTAGTCGCTGCTCCCCGCATGTATACGTACGTGGATCACATTTGGTAGGGCCTGATTGCTGCAAATCTGGAACACCTCACAAGACCTGTAGTTTTGGAGATCTCATATATATATATATATAAGCACTTATGATGTGTGCCATTTTAACAAGATAATCAATGTTCTTCATTTCACATGTCGATGCTTTTAATGTTATGGCTGATTAGTGTATATCTTAACTTCTTTTTATTCCCGCAAGACAAAACCACAAAGAACTGGCCTTAGACTGTCATGCTGAACATTCAATAATATTGAGCCAGTCTTCAGATCGAATTCACGTGCTCCTTTAGTCTGTGAATAAAAACGAAATGCTACGTTTCCTGTCCGCCAACATCGAGGTCATTAACAGGCGTGGCGACTGTTGATACACAACCTTCGTCAAGCTGATTTCACCCAATGAAAGATCTGCCCTTTTTTTATCCTACGGCAATGAACCCTTACAGCATTTAACCTGTATTTGCTCAGAATGACTACGTATCATATTTAACCGACAATTACATCAGAGCGGCGCAAAACAAACAACATTTATTGCGACATGGGGCTCAAGGGCGAGTCTCTTTTGTTTGACTTGTTTGCAGATAATGGTGTTCCTGCAGCTGTCCCTGGTTTGCACCCTATATTTATACCTCTCCAGTTATTTAGTCTCCTGTTTACTCGGCGCAAAGTATACAAACACCAACGGATCCATTACGGCAGACTGATCTGGAATCTGATTGGGCATAAGGTTCTGTCAGCCTTGGGCTGGGCAGTAAGACCACCTGAAGATAGAAAATTAAGATTTAAACAAAGCAGATATTACAAGCCGCAATCAAATTCTGCATATGCAGACATTCATTGGGTTTATGCTTAAGTCAAACCCATCTTTCCATTTTCAAACCACTTATCCTGGTCAAGAGTGAGCGCTAAATAATTATCCATCCATACATTTTCTATACCCGCTTGTCCTATGCAGGGTCAGGGGGTTGGGGGGGGGGGGGGTTCTAGACCCTATCCTAGAAGGCAGGGAACAACCCCAGATGGGGCACCAACCCACTTCAGATAATAATAATAATAATAATAATAATAATGGTGACAATGGTGAGCTGTTTGAACATATATGAGGATCTTCTAAGAGACATATTGGGGAATACGGAAAAACTTAAATTTAATGTACCTATATAAGAAACTTTTATGTTGTAAACAAATATCACATATACGCAATTTACACATTTACTTTGAAAAAAGAAGAAAAATACATTCGTATCAACCGAGAAACTTATCAACACTAGTATCCGTCCGTTGATGAGGCGGGTTTTGGAAAATGGTCAAAGTCTATGGCTTTATATTAGTTATTGTGACAGTTAAAAAAAAAGTTTTTGGACTGATGGCAGAGTGACAAAAAAGAGAAGAAAAAACACCGAGAAAAGACAAAACGAAGCAAATCTAGAGCAAACAATGATGTGCAGGGTAGATGTGGTTTTCCTTCCTGAAATAACAATCGCGCATTGAGCAGGCGGGGCACATTTCGCAGGCGTGGTGTTTAGGGGGCGATTCGCGGGTAAAAGCTCTGCTGTGTGTCAGATAAGAGCCGCTTATGAAACTTCATCGTAATAACCGGTTTATGATGTTCATTCCCGATCAAACGCTTGAACATAACAAAAACATTTTAAGTCGGACGAAAAAAAACAGGCAAAATTCGTCCTGCTTAATGTCGAGATGCTCTATCCGTGATCTCTCCTGCAGATCTAGGGGTGCAGAGAAATCACCTATTACCTATCACCTCCGTGTGGGTGAAACGCAATTACGTGTCAGGTTTTTGGTTTCAGCCATCAATTAGTAAAAGTGTTTTTTTCAGTGTCACAACTGAATCAGATTCACATGAAAAACTTCTGAAAGGAGCCCCTCTGCCTGATCTGTCAGGTGTTCACAGAAAGCCTGCTGTCGTACGGTTCCTCGCCATAAACCTGACACCACCAGAAGGATCTGGAAACTATAAGAACTGGTATGTGTCACTTCATCGTCAGCCAGCAGATAAAAGAATGAGTCACTTGCTATTGATTAGGGCTAATCCTACGGAAGAAGCAGTGTCAGAGAGACGGGACTGTATGTGTGTGCCTGTGATCGGAAGGTTGCTGGTTTGAACCCCAAGACTGGTAGAGTGATGTTACAACTGGGCCCTTCAGTAAGGCCCTTGACCCTCCAGTCAGAGACTTTGCTCTCTGATCCTCACTCGTACCTCACTTTGGCGGCCTCCTAGGGTGCCGACTTCTGAGGGGGCGGCGACTTGCCACCTAATTTCACGTTGCCTTGGACAGGGGCACCAGTTCTGATGCTCGCCTGGGGCCCCACACGAGCTCGGACCGGTACTGGACGAAAGCATCGGCAAAATAAGTACATTTTTAAATGAAAGTGTTTACAGACCTCAGAACCAGGATCCAGTCCACTTACCCTTTACAATCATTCGCATTCAGGCACGAAAGATACATTAAAATCCTTCTTACTTGAAGACACACTGTGGTTGCAGTCGGTAATAGGTGGTTTACTCTTATACCCGCTTGGGTATATTAGCCCAAATAAATACCACAGTAAATGCCTCCTGCCTTCTTAAAAGACCTTTATGTGGAAATGATTTCAATATGTTTGTACTGAGATTAAACCAAACAATTATGGCATGTTGAATTTCCTTCGCCATCTGTTTGGATGTGTCTGTGTTTCTGCCTCAAAACGGAGATTAATCAGACAGTCATGTTTGGATCGTCACTGCAAGTGCATAGCATACTGAGATTCCTTGAATGGGTCCCAATCACGAACTCGGGCCAGCTTCTGTAAACTATCAGAGAGGGGGAACCGTTTCGTCCCACAAGCCAAAATGGCAAAAACACATGTACAGATTTCATGATCGTTATGTTGAGCTACTTAATGAGTTGATCTTTGGCTTAAATTCTCCCAGACAAGATGAGCTGACAGGCAAAGATAGGGAGTTAGTTGTATAGTGGATATAATCTTATTCTAGATCAGCCAGGGCTGCGGTGCCAGATTTTAATTTGTCGAGCTAACAAAAGCAGCTGTTGTCAAAATCTTTTCAACCTAAGCTCCATGTATCCCTGTTCTTAATAAGCATAAGGCCTATAAGAATCTGAGAGCACCCATTCCCAGGTAGAGAAAGACTTCGAAAGGAGCTGGAATCCAGAGCGATTTTCTGAAGCTGCTGGTTTTAACCCGATGCAGTTTCTTTAGATCCGTACGGCTTTTGCCTTTTCTGCAGGTGAAACACTGAGAAAGCAGAAGAAGTGTGATAAAGACACCAACCCCCATGCCTGCAAGAACATGGACATCCGCTGCGTGAAAATTAAGCTACAAGAATTCATCTGCTCTGCACTTTACTTCCACGGTCCAGAGACCCACACGCCCAAAATAACGTGTCACAGTGGCTTCAAATCACAAAAACAAAACAAAAAAAACAAATCACCATTTCTTCTACTTTATTTTTGTCATGTAACTCTGGTGTGCTCTGAAACAAACTTATTGACTTTCCGTGAAAAATATTAACAGTATTTACAGTGTTTATAGTGTAGTCGGGTTGAAGCGGAACTCTTACTGGCGTGCAACATTGAGTAACATGTTAAATCAATGAGATGGTGGAAGGTCTCCCAGGGGGTGTGTGTAAGTCAGGGTGTACTTATAAAATGGCCTGAAGGGGGAGCTAGTGATCTCAGCAACTAATATGTTGCAGAGGACTGTGAATTCACATTGCCTTAAAACATCCTATTTTTAGCTAGTAGATAGTGTGATGGTTAACCACCTTGACCTAAGAGAGCAAAGGGGTGTCCAATTGTGTCATATTTTTGAGATAGTTATTTAGACTGGATTACTGCAGTAAGACCAAGCCGTATATGATAACATGCATGAGGGCACACCTGATTTGTGCCCATTGCATCCTGGGATAGGTGCCAAGCTTCCCAGAATCCAGTACTGGATAAATGATGTGTGGATGGATGAACAACTTGTATCTTATCTCGTTGGATAAGATGGTGTTTAAATCGGCAAAATGCTAAGAGGATGATTAATTGGCACCCTACAAATGTCTAACCACCTATAATTTTCTTAAAATAAGTACCCACCCCTATATTCAAATAAAATCTCAGCTGCTGTAATTTCAGGCTTTCAAATCCATGAAGTTTAATAACTGAAGTTTCTGGTGAATTTTCTCTAAAAGTACCCTTAACCGTGTACGACGTTTGGGAAAAATTGAAGCGCAGCTACCTGATGACATGGGGTAATTAACAAAACCACAGTTATATTAATTAGCCAGAGCACGAGCGCATTATAACACGTACATAGAGATGCGCTATACCTTCAAGACAACTTAAAGGCTGCATTTTTTAAGCTGTGTTAGACAGAAGTTGAGACTTTCAAAATTTGCCTCACAAAAAAGTGACATCAGAATAGTATGTATGTCGGGGCTGACACTGGGACGTACTGTATGTCATAATACAAGCCAGCCAGAGACATAGCAGATCCAGAATCTGTGATATTGTCATCTGACACATGACATGTCTTTTCTCCCAGAAAAAGTGATGATGCACAATGGCTTTTCATACCACTAAGTGTAATTTGACCAAACCCAAATTTATGATAAATCATAATATTCAATATCTTTACTGGTGTGTGGATGTATAATCTCACCAACTGTTTTATTAATGGGCGTTAACCTTCATGAAATAACGCACTGCAGTGGTAATGCTTATCTGAATCTGCCACCATTCATATGAACATCTACTTGACATTTCCACCACGTCCCTCTACACTGCATTTAAACCCTGATAAATTCAGAAGTCACTGGCCGGACCAATTGTTTGGGTTTAAAATGCACTAATTACTCCAAACTCTGGAAAGGTCACCTTAATTGCATTGTTTCCCCACTGCTGCAAGACGCATACATGAATTCCACACTTGCGAGGTTTTCGAAGCCAATGCCGTTCCTGGTAGTGCTATTTCTGACCGATGACCACCTCTGACCCTCCGGCCATTGGGTTGAAATACTGACTTCAAGTGACTCAGAGATAAACAGCTGACATATCATGAAGGCTACAGACATCTGGAATGTAAAAAACAACACATACAACATCTAGCAACAGGCCTTTCGTTTTGACTTATGAGGCTCTGTCTGGCAAGACGCTGATTGGGATCAAAAGATCTGAAGAGAAACTAAGAGCATTGTTGTCTACCCTAAAATGTGCTATTAGATGTGTTAGGTGATTTGATGAATCACATTGGAGCAAATCCCAGTTGTTCTGTGATTCATGGCAAACAGAATTTCATCTGAATTGTGCATGAATCCACTTTTCTATTATATCCTGCTTAACTTGACACTGCATCAGTGTAGGTTATCAAAATGGCATAAACCCGCAGAAATATGCTCAGTATCAGGGTGCGCAAATCCTTTGCAAAATTCTGTCATTAAGTCTTATTGACAGAACATCTGGGATATCAGTATGAGGTTATATAAATACTCAGGAGGGAAATCTGGGACTTTCTTATGGATGTAAACACATGAGACATGATGACAGGGTCACCTTTTCGAACCCTAACCCCAGACTCAGGGGGCCACCCTAACCTGCCATTCTCATATAATTAAACACATCTCTGCCTAAGACACATGCCACACATTTCACATATCGCCTTGTCGGCATGAAAACAAACTAAAAGACATGGTTTCCTGTGTCGTTTAAAGTGCACTTTGGTTCGTAATATAACAAAAAAAATGTGTTGGGAAAGTCCAGCAAGCTGTGATGTCTTGAAGGCCTGTCAACTGGGACGCCGATTATTTTATCCAGCAGAGTACTTTGATCCAAGAACCTGAACGTATAATTCAGTATCAAAGTACATACATCACGCAAGTCGTATAACTTATAAAATGCTTTTCGAGGTTTTTGTCTTTGTCACACCTTACTTGAAGAAAGGAGAAAGAATAAATAACCTGTTCTATGACTGATAGTAGATCCTGGAACGCCACAGGAAGACAAAACAAGATGTCAGTGAGAGAATAACATTTCACCCGTCGAGGATTATTTAAATGGGAACGAAGGCCGTGCATTTCTCAAAAGAAACCATTACTGAATCAGACACAGAGCTGCCCGTTTTAGATCACCGGAGTAGAAAAATCTGTCGACAGGTTGACGTTATCACTTTTAAAGGTTTTCTTCCACCACAGATTGAGATTTTTGCCTGTGGAAAAAAACACTAAATTCTCATCTTTCCTGTGAAGCGGAAATCTAGCAACAAAAAAAAATGCATTCCCAAAGTGTTATTAGAATTGACACCAATTATCACTTTTCTCTGTATAAGAAGTACTAAAGAATTTTTTTTTAAATATTGCACTCTATCATCTCAGACGATTATAGACTATCATACACCACTGGTTTGTCAATACAAACACAATCATTTTAACAAAAATTAGACTCAAAATCACACTCATGGTGGATTATTAATAAAAAAAGAAAGCAAAAGACATCTGAGTTTTAACTTGATTGCAAATTTGATTTTATGAATAATTAATACAATAAGCATTTTTACATTTTGTTTTGGGGGTTGTAAGGGGCACCTAATTATGGCCAGTTAGCACTTTGCAGTTATTTAATGTCGAGTAATGTTATCTTTTCGTGGCGCTAAATCATTCATGAGAACCCAGTGATTATTCAACATGGAAATGACTGGGGGGACGGTTGCCCTCGACCCATAAATTACAGAACACACTAATTGACACAGACAAGCAGGCATCGAAGTAGTGGTTTTTGTTGTCAGCGGCAAAAAAGCCAAGGGCCAGCTCTGGGTCCCATGTGAATGTGATGAAATTTTCATTATGGTGTGTATGGAATGCAACTATGAAGACAGGATATCTGACTCGAGCAGAATTCCTTTTCAGCTCAGCCGGGGTTAAGTCAAATGGCGGCTGTCCTGATATGTATCCCTTTAAAATGTCAACTTTTCGCTACGTCCCCATTTTTTACAAAATAGCTAGCAACTATACAGAGGCCTAAACCTTCCTCACGTTTGACGACTCCCTCGGCGTCGGAAAATGTTTGCTTTAGAGAAGCTTGCTCCATGACTGCTATCATTCTTAACCCTCTGAAAGAAACCTGCCCAGTGGTCAGACAATGATCTGATTCAGCATGACGCCGATTAACCCCCCAGGCATGCTTCTGCTCGCCAGTAAAAAGACCAGCAAATACATGCAAACCACACCTCAATAAGGAAACACATACCCATATAGGAAACATCTTAGGCCAACAATACTGCCCCTGTTCAATAGCACAAATAAAAACATTAGCTTAGACTCTATAACTGGAAATTAAATAATTTCAATAAAATTACTGCTAGCAACAGCTAGCTTGCTTTTTCAGTCAATTGAATTAGATACGAACACGTTAAGTGAGTAAATAATATAAAGCTGTACTGCAGGCCTGTTGTAAATTGTAGTTATTACATTTATTAATTTAGCTTCTATCCAAAATGATATATAATTGAGAAAGCGTAGTGAGACTCTGGTGCAACAGGAATTAAGAGAAGTCAGTAGCTCAGTGGTGATGGTTACTCTGCTGGCACGGGGATTTGAACTGGTGACCCTGCAGCCACAGAGCCACACATGACCCCTGTGCTTGTTGTCTGCAGAGTTTAAATGTGTCCCTCAATGCGGTAGGTGACTTACCGAGACATGACGGTAACTTATTTCGATTTACATTCTTGTCCTCTTACTCAGACCTCTGCTGTAAGGGTAGGAGGTGATAGTGTTTTACTTCCACAGCATGCTGCCTAGCTGGGCTACAGTCGAGATGCTAACAGCCTTTTAAGGCACTTTTTCACCAAACCAGGTACCGTACTTTTGGAACTTCAAGAAAGTACCAAAAATACAGTACTTCAAGGTTTTGGTTTTCCACTAATGGAAAAACTGGTACCAGCACCGAATGACATCACAACACGAGGTCGGGTATTTTGCACCAAATCTGAAAAGTGGCTGCAGTGTATTATAGGACTGCATGATGGACAATATTAATACCAACATCCCATACTATGCACATGCAGTTCTTGCATTGTTTGTCAGCTAGACTGAGATCAGGGTGTTTCCCACTTTTATACTCCAGGGGCATCAGAAGTATTTTGAATGTGGGGAGGACACACTGGCTGGGGGGGTCTGGGGACCCTCCCCCAAATTTTTTTTAATTAATTAGTGTATTTAGTGTATTCTGATATTGATCAAGTGGAATGGATTCTTTTGCAAAATAATACAAACACCGCTGGGTGAACTAATATTTTATGTTAAATGCGGGGGGGGGGGGGTCAAAACGAATAATTATGAAAAGTCAGGGGGACATGTCCCCCTCAGATTTAATGGCAGCGACGCCCATGTTTATACAGTACATCCAGGTACTTTAAGTTTTGCTAAAACATATTCACTCTGTCATACAAAAAATAACGTGCCAAGCTTTGCAATTTTAATGATTACTCCTTTTCATGATTGTGCAGTATTTATGTTTAAAAAATTAATTTAAAGTTCACCTCCACTTTTGCATGAGCCCTGCTTGTGTTATCCAAGACAATCATGATCATTTTCATGTTTACTGTTTACATCATTCTTAGACAGGTTTGTGAGAAATTTATGCTGAACTCAATTTTTGCTTGATGTATATATATCACAAAATTTATTACCACAGAATCACATTGCAATATTTGAAATTTTCCAGTACCATGCTACCCTATAGCTTGTTATACAAAATACTTTTTTATTTCATGTCATGCCATCCTTATCTCGTTATATCTTTTCTTCCAACTTTAGATCGCAATAAGTTTCAATCACTTCATTTGTCCACATCTGTTATTATTACGTTTTTTTAGAGGTAGGCTATCTTCATAACAAAGCATTTGCAAGTCCCACCCCAAAGTACCAAACTACCAAAAATGTACCCCAGATGGTTTGGTACTTTAGGTACTGGAACTTTTGGTGCTGGTAATCGACTGGAAGTCGGTGGAAAAGGGAAAGTAGTGTACCAAAAGTACGCTACCTGTTGCAGTGGAAAATCGCGCCCTAAGAAATGATCCGAGAGTGAGGAGCTGGGGAGGTACACTGGAAAGTTATGATGTTGAAAACCATAAAGAAAACCAGCCAGGTGTTTTTACTCAAGGCAAACGATGTTGGATCACCTTCTGCGAAGAAGTTAAGCAGAGCTGTAGCTAACGGCAAGGCAAGGCCACCTGACATATGGCCGACATCATTCCGTGGAAGGTATCTGCAGCGTTCGATTCAATAGTGTTCCCTGTTTATCATGTGTTGGTTTGCCACACAGAATGGCTTCATAATCAGTAACACACAGCTACTAAGTGAACACGAGTCTCTATTATCAATTATGACATCACTTGGACCTTGAAGAAAAACTGGCAACTACAACCTGCTGATTGCAACAATCACGAAGTTCGGGTTGGCCCCGGTGATTGGAATAATATTCCATTAACTTTAATAACTTCAAGCCTCCGCACTCCATCGAGACCGCCATGTTGTGCAGAAGTCATTAGTCTGAAATAAATCATTAGTTTTGATATTAACACTCCGCAGTAAACATTTTTTGCAGAATAATAGCAGGCGATCAAACAAGCCTGTTAATTTCTCAAACGTAGTTTCTCCGGCTCTCCAATCCAGACATTCAAAGCCAAATCAGTTGGAAGAATCGGCTGACATTTTTACTGCTGGCAAAACACACCCAGTCCCCTTTTTTTCAAAATTAGTTTTTTTTTAGGGAGTTTATTGACCATAACCAGATGTACAAGCTTCTTGAGAGTTAAATATTAACTATTCGGTTAAGGCGCGCATCTGTTGAATTTCCTTGTACCTGTATGAATGTCCTCTTGCTTGACATTCAAGTTAGTCATGGTATAGTGATTGTAACAAATTAATGAGCTATAAAAGCTCATCCTGATGCGGCCTTTTGTATTACAGAACATAACGTCTGCATGGATGCAGTCATGTGTCCACCAAACATTTAAAACACACAATGTAAAATATGAAAGTGAAGTACAATTTCCTTGATAACATGAATAACTTGGGCAGTGTAATTTAAATTATTAAGTAAACAACATGAGTGTTCCTGACAAAATGTTACACGGTAACAGTGAAGTAAATTACATTTTAATTTATGCAAGATGTCATTCCTTACAATGACGTTAAATTAGTGGTCACAACTGCAGGCCAAAAGCTAATATTTCCAAGATTTTGAGCAATCAAAACTGGAGAGATTAAAAAACATACACAAAATAGGCTACTCAGATTTATTGAATGGAAAGCCGTTTTTTCTTAGAGGACAACTGATAATATCCAGGCTTCTAGTTTACCGCTGACTCACAAGAGTATCAGTTTAAAACAAACACCTACTTATCTGAAAACGTTTCTGTTCCCAGCTGTAAGAAGGAAGACATAAACCAATTTCTTATAAATAACAGTACTGAGTGCTGATAAAACGAACAGTTTGAATCCCCTAATTACCACGTACCGAATGGGGGTCAGTAACAAATGAAACAAGCAAGGTCTCAAAATGTCACGCTGCAAGCGGACCATTGAATAATCTGACTCAGCCACCTACATCTTCAGTAAAATGTTCCCTTTAGACGATTTGCTAAAAGTTTTCGGTCTGTACGTATCTCTGTCATATTTCCCTTGAAAACTCTCTCGGTGTTCTGGTCATTTTGTTTCTATATATCTTTCGGGACACCCGCGGCGGGTGTGCGTTTAAAAATTGGACATTCGTACTGAAAACTGTATAAGCAGCCCATTTGAAACACCGAAGACTGATATTTGGTAAACTTAACAACCAAGAATTCCCAGTCATTAAGGGAATGTAATGGCACTGAGGTCTTATATCTTGATTTTTTTTCTGAAATATAACACGATGCTAATAAAGTTTTTAATTGTATAAAAACTTTTAATTGACAAAATCAAGCCCCAGTTTAAAGTATTAAGTAGATGTCGGGTTCATTAAAATATATATTGTAGAAATGCAAAAATAACAATGAATGTTTTTTTTAATTGGCTTATTTCCCTAAAACATAGCCGTCCCCTCCCTCCTGATTAGAACACGTTGGCTTGGAAAAGTTCTGGTTTCCATGGTAACAGGAAGAGGTGAAGCCAGAAGACAGGAACAGATGACAACTCGGAATTTTAAAAGAGGTCCTTTCAGTGTCTGTCCTTTGATTGCACTGGCCACGCATTGACCGGTTTAAAACAGAGAGAATGGATACCAGTTTGAAAAAAAATACCTTCCTGAAACAATGTTGTTCTTTTAAATAAAATGTTGAAATATTTTCTACAGTAAAACAAATAAATTATAATACAAAATATTACATTTCCAATTAAGCCCTAAATGGGGCTTGGTGTAAGAAGAATCTGCTTACATTTTACGGCTTGGAATAATTATCATCAAATGATAAATCATTCTGTGAAATTTGTATTTTTATCTTTAATATATTTCAGTCAAAGCTGACAAAAAAATTGTTTTGACTGTGGATTTGTTTATTATATACCTTAAAATATATACTTAGGAAATAACAATTGTTGTTATGTCCGATTCATCAATTGTTCTTTTATGTAGGCCTAGAGTAAAAAGCAGCTGTTTAAACATAGTGAATGGCAAGCTATAATAATAATAATAGCAATAATAATAATACACCTGAGCTGTCAGTAAGTTGTCATTAAGCAATTAATTAATGTAGGCCCATCCGTTTTACTTGCTACTGGTAACGATTGGTAAATTAATTGTTTAATTATCCTGTGCACTATAAATTGTATTTAGGACACTATCCAAGCATATCATAAGTTTTAATAAATGATTAAACGGAATTTCTACAACATGCATGGCTTCTACAACATGAATTCTCTGCTTTTTGGTCTAAACCTAAGGCAAACGAACAGAAGTACATTATTATCTAGGTCAGCATTTTCACAAGTAAACTCATTAGGCTTTTTTCACTGCTGCTTGTGTGACCCGTCTTGGAAAACGACCGTAAAAACAACGAACCATCGCAGCCATGCGTTTATATCACCGAAAGTACCCCCCTTTGAGTAGCGATCTCGGTGCTATAATCCAGTGCCGAGGTGCCCTGGCCACATATCGGGTCAGCATCCATTTCAGCCAATTTGCTGTTTGTGCGCCCGCCCCCGTTTTCACAGAAGTCTTATCAACCCAGAATCTCACAGTTATGACCTACAAACTAGGAAAACCCAGCAGGGGCCGTGAAAGATTCACCTTACAGAAACTGAGTAGCAGGAGTCGATCGGTGTCAGATGGAACATCCAGAAACCTCCACGACAGTGGGAAACTAAATAATTACAAGAAGGATGCATGGGTATTAAACTCATATTTCATCAAAAAAGTGGTCTCATTAGTTAAAAGCTGAACATTTACTCGTGAATCTTCTGATTAATAATTAATTAATAATTAATATTTTGACCAAAACCGCTCTTAATACTAAAAATCTGTTAATACATAAGCCATGCGTTACTTACTTTAAGAACATTACTTAAACCGTTACATTAAAATGTGATGTTTAAGATTCGAGGCTTGCCGTCAAACAGCGTTCTGTAAAACATGAATCAGTGCTGGATGTAGGTATGGACAGAAGTGGACGTGGGGTCCAATGTGTGCTTTTTGTTTCTCCGCAGATCACGTACAAATACACGAAATTACTGTAACGAAACGGCAAACTGTCTAAGCGTGTGCGTGGTGGGGGGACATTGTGATACCCAACCCCCGCCCAGGATCCCCTCCCCCCTTAAACATCCCCATCCCCCTTAAACATACAAGGACTAACCTTACAGAACAAGACCGGCATTATTTCACAAGGAAGATCATCAGTCCATAAACCAAGGTACCTCATACTCCTATATACAGTGTACAATGTCAAATCAACACTTTTTATAAACGCATATTTAATCCCCCGCAGGTGTATTTGTCATGTGTTTGATACTCATGATCACGCAGCTTCTATTAAAGAAAAATACCAAAAACGTGCATGATTTGCGACGCTACAGCTCCATCTGTGGCAACCTTCGGCAAAGAAATATTCTTACTAACATTATGTGATCAAGAAAGTGAATTTACCTCCTAACTTCACAGTTCATCGCAAAGCGTATTCACACAAAGCAATCCGTCACTCTCTTGTAGTATTGTAGACTGAATTATTGTGAGTTACAATGCATCGATGCTTTCAGTTAAATGTGAAGTTGTTGTCAAACGCAGGGGTGAACTGAGATCTGCATGCGAGTGGGCTGTTCGAGGCTATATAGCGCACGCTATCAGAAAGTACGTACTGGAAGCCGATTTGAATAAGTATTAGTGCCAATAGTAGGGTGCCAGTGTAAGTGCTTTTTTACAAACTACAATTGCAACTAAGAAATGTGATTCAAATTCCGATTGGTCGACGTGTCATTCAGCTCATAAATAAACCACTTCAGCCTGTTTTAGATCGCATTGTCATGCATCTCAATCACATTTTAATCTATAGAGAAGCGCGTTAGTTTTGCATACATAACTTTACATGCTTTTGCTCGTTTTAAACATATCGGCTGCCACTTTAATTTAAACCATCTAGCAGAAGTGCATAACTCAAACTGAAAAGTGTCACCAGACTCCATCATGAGGAAATTCAGGACTAACTTTTGTAATTATTTTTCTTACTGAGATGCAAAGAAGGAAAAGAGACTTTCATCACCTTATTGCAATAGTAAGGGTCCAAGCGATGCGAGGGTCCCAAACAAGTCGGATCTGTGGCTGATGGAGGCTGAGGTGGAGGAGGATAAAACCTTACGTCCATTTCAGAAGAAACATCAATCAATCACCTTCTATTCAGTTCCCCTTCTTTTCTTGCAAGAGGAGTCGGCACAGAAAAAGAGAGAGAAATCGGCGCGCAACTTAAAACCGAGGTATTAGTAGTGCTGAAAATTGTCTCTGCCTCACATCCGTTCGCGGTTTTGAGAAGAAAAAAACGACTTTAGATGAACCAGTACCACAAGGTTTCTGCAAATGAATGTATACCCAAGTGATGACTTTTGCTTTTTTAGGCTTTTAGAAGGCGATCGCGGGCAGTGCAGTCGCGGAGAAGTTGTCTTTCTTTGACGGTATGAGATGTACTGGCAGTGACTGGCCCGTTCACTTAGTGAGCCAGTGTCCTATTTGCTTATGCGCTCCCAACATTGCACACAAAAGACTACGCACGAAAGTGCGCGTATCGCCGCATTTCACATAGGGGGCGCTACTTAGACACCCTATGCCCGGCTCTCTATCAGCGCTCTGCTGGCCGATTGCACGTGATGCATTAAGATGAGAACATATCTCATAAAGACTGTAAATATACACCCAGCTCCTATGTCCTACCTAAATGTACATTGACTACGGTCTGATTATTATTGATTTCCTGTCATTACTACTGGGTGACCATTAAAATAACTTGAGAGCAGCATTATAAATCGTTAATCTTTCATTTAGAATTTAATTTGGAATATAATAAAATACTACTATTATTGGATAGTAACACAATTAGATCAAGTAATTAGAAAATGCTAAACTGTATTAATCGATGACAAGTTACATTGTTATAAATATGTTTTTGGTGACTTTTAACTTAATCTCTCTCTCACACACACACACAGAGACACACACACAAGAGGGGGCCCCGCTTTCTATGGGGAAAATGCTAACGCTAACTATGACAACCTTAACCCCTACCCAGCCCTAACCATAACTTAAGTAACCAAGCAAAATACACGAACTTTTGCATTTTTAGTTTTTCTATTGCAGTCATAGATTTTTTTATTAAATTGAGTTTTAAAAATGGGTTGTGGGGACATTGTGTCCCCATAAGATAAGGTAGTATACCCGCTCACAATCACTAAAATACTTTTGTGGGAAAAGGTATGATTGTATGGCTAAGCGATATTTTTGAGCTGCTCCTGTACTTTCATTTTTGGTGGGTTTATACCAACCGCAATAAAAAATAAAAGAAAACAGCAATATTGCCAGCAATAAATAATGCCACATATACGTAGAACCATAAATAAATGAGCAAACATATTAACGGCCTCCAGCTGCTATATAAACTCGGTGTAGATTTAACACCACATTAATAACAGCGTTCAGACATTCCACTCTGATGAATGAATGTCACTGGATCCCGAGCCCGTCTTTCTGTCTTGCATATGTGCCAGAGACATGGTGATGAGTGACCGTGGCTGAGAGTAGCGCAAATCGAACAGTGTGCCGGCGCCACAGCGCCCCCTATAGGGCAGAAATACAACTGGATGTCGTACAGTTAGTTTACTAATCTCACTGTCGTACTAGGTTTACTGTTTTGCTGTCGATATTTTGTCCTGATATTTGCCAAAATGTTTTCGAATAACTAAAGATGAAGCATCATGCTTGCATTTTGTTGATAATTAAACGTCCTTGCCTCAGGTGTGGAATTTCTGCCTCTCATCTTTGAGACTAATATCCTGTGATATCGCTCATCTTTCATTTCCAATCCGGCCCGCCATCCTGCTCTCTGCCACACAGTGGATGGAGCATTTCCCAAATAATCCGGAATGTTCAGAGGTAGATTCATTCCTCATCCATTTATTCAGCATTATACCAGCTAACCAAACATTCCTAATTCCTGTTTAACCGGTTTGGTCTAATTGAATTTCTCCAAATTCAAGCAGGCAAGCATATTTAAATCTTAAGCAGCAGATTCTGAACAATAGTAAAATAAGGAGATAAGACAATATATTCAACAATTTATACTAAAATAATTTTTCAATTTACCAAGATGTGTCTCCTAATAACCGGTTTCCAGATGGCGAGTTACGAAAGAACACTGTGAGAAACGCCTCAGTCCAGTCCTTTGTTTAATGAAACGATGCTTTCTTTGCTCTTTGTACAAGTATGAGAGCAGATCCATTAAATGTGTTACTTCCTGCATATCCCATCCCGCTCTCCCGTTTTGTAGGATATACTCACACATACAGAGGTGAGAGAGAGGCTCATAGCACGTGGGCAGCTGCTCAGCTAGCACTGCTGGAGTATTTTCTAAGGTGTTAAAGATCTTGTCCAAGGATTCAATGGGTATACGGCTCCTCTGCTGAGTGTGGGATTAGAACCAACAACCTTCCAGTCACAGGCTTAACCCAGTGAACCACACACCACTGCTACTGACAGCATTACTGTCATCTATCAAGACTCCTGCTGCACACAGTACTTCCAGGATTCTCCTCTGAGATGTATGAGTCTGCTAGTTTACTCACCCCCCCCCCCCACCTTAAAAGTGTATAGAACACTTTATAGACAATGACTTTCACACCTATTCAACACCCTAATGTAGCACCTACACCTACAAAAATGCAGCTAGCTTCTGTGTTTCCATCAGCATTAAATCTGCTGGTGGCTAATCTGGTGTTTCACATTTACAGCGTCATTATACTTTATTCCCATAGTTTCATTAACGAGCTAAATGGGTGCAATATCTAGTCTGATCCAAAATCTCTGTCAAAAAGGTTCACATTAGCCCATGGATATTCCCTTAAATTTTTTTCTTTAATGATAGTTTCAATTTTTTCTTTTGTCACTGTTATTGATTGAAATCTGCCGAGCAGGCAGACCCGTCAATCAGAATAAGTAATTTTGTAAATTTAGCTATTTTTCATGCTGATGGTGAGAGTAATTATGCTACAGAGACCCACTAAATGACAAATGAGAAACTGCTCTAGTGGTGCTTTGAAGAGTCTCATTGTTTAGCATGACAATGCAGGGTAACCCTGTGACCTTGTGACCCCATGACCCCTGACCCACAGCTCCAGAAGTCTTGGTTTGAATGCAGCCCCATCTCTGTGTGTGAAGTTTTCATGCCCTCGGAGTGTTGCTTACGTCCCTAGCGAGTGTGTACCCTGAAAGAGGAAACGCTGACACAAGCAGGATTATCCCTGATTATCCTTATACATTCTGGGACAGTGACAGATTATAGGGTCCCTAATTCAATAACCAGATGTTTGTTATATTACTTATTTCTAACATTTATATTAATTGTTTCGTATCAGGGGCATTTCTGGGATTAACGGTAGCAGCATAAGAGGGACTATAATTTATGCAGAGGGGCCAACCTTATCATTAGCCAATGATATGTTTTGGATTGGTGAATGAGAGGGAGTGGGCCACTCTGGTGGCCAATCAGCTTTTAGCTGGGGTCAGTGTTCCTGTCGCTCCATCCCTGTATACTCCCATATCATTTAATAAAATGCACTACAGTGATCCCTCGCTACTTCGCGGTTCACTTATCGCGGATTCACGACTTCGCGGGTTTT
>JABFEB020000079.1:14792927-14810179 GCA_019775895.2 Stomatorhinus ivindoensis
TAAGATAAGATAAGATAAGATAAGATAAGATAAGATAAGATAAGATGGTCCTGATGTGGGAAAATTTCATTTTCCACTCAACACAACAAAGGAGAGTTCTGGCAGAGGGAAAGACAACAAAGCATTACATAAAAACTGTATTTAAAAAATATGAACTGTGCAAACAATGTATCAATCCGGTAAATACAGTGCAAAATGGCTGTTGTGCAAACGTCTGTTCAATGTCCATACAGAATACAGGTGCCTTTAGAAGAGGCAGCACTGTACAGTTACATGTTAGTGAGCAGCAGTTTGCCCAGCGCTGGGTGGGTTTGAAATGCTGAAAGTCTTTCAGATATCGTGCAAAACCTTGGCACAAATGTCTTCATTTCATAGCTTGGGTCCTTTGATTCCCCATCACAAGCCCAGATGGTACCAGGTATATAATAATGAATTGTAAGTACTGTATTCTTATTGTATTTTTAGGTAATATTATGCCGTTTCAGACATCACAGTATACAGACGACTCACATGTTTATGTGTAAGGATGAGGGTGCCAATTAAATACCTCACGGCCGGCATTATCTGTCATTCATTGTCGGATTATTATAAGCGAATTGTCACCCCGCTCTGCACCTCTGTTGTGGTGTTTCGAGCATCTGTCACGTTCTATAGATTTCAGCCTTTTATTGCCAGCTGGAGAGGAATCTTCCTGCGACGGATGTAAACAAATCCAGCAGGCCTGGTGAAAAAAGACATTCGTGGCATCGGTGACAATTGTACCGGGCTGATTTTGGATGTTCTGAGGGAACGCATGCATCACAACAAGCTCCTCATATAATCTTCATCGATCCCCCGAGAAACAGACCTTTTGAAAGGGTTGTAACTTAAAAAATAAAACACAGTTTCTTGTGTCGTTTCGGTTCAACACCAAACTTTTTAAAATTGCTTGAGAAGTCAAGTAAACATTCGAATGTGTCGAAATGAAGTATGAAAGAATGATTTTTTAAAACTTATTTAACAAATGCACTAAATGGTGTTTTTATTGATTGTTGCCCAAATGGAACCTTCTACCTCTCATCTTGCAGATAGTGAGTCCTAAAGAGTTCAGAGGTCAAGAGAGACTTCGAAAGAGAGCCCCAACTCCAACGGACTGAGTCAGCTAAGGTGGTTTGGGCGTCAAATTTGGGTGCCGTCATGAACCTATTCCCAGCATCTCATTGGATGAAAGCCTTAGGGAAATCCCACACCATGCTGGAGGGATTACATCTCCCTGACTGGTTTTGGATCGTCCAGGGATCCCCCAGAACAGCTAGGACCCATGGCTTTTGAAAAGTTACGGTCTGCACAGCATTGATCTAAAGGAGCCATGACTAAGAAAAGCAGAAAATGATTATGATGTTGATAATGGCGACGATGTTTATGATGATGATGATGATGATGGTGATGATGATGATGATGGTGATGATGTTGATAATGGCGACGATGTTTATGATGATGATGGTGATGATGGTGATGATGATGATGATGATGATGATGGTGATGATGATGATGATGTTGATGATGATGATGATGGCGATGATGGTGATGATGGTGATGATGATGATGATGATGTTGATGATGATGATGATGGCGATGATGGTGATGATGATGATGATGATGATGATGGTGATGATGGCGACGATGTTTATGATGATGATGATGATGATGATGATGATGATGATGATGTTGATAATGATGATGGTGATGATGATGATGATGATGATGATGGCGATGATGGTGATGATGATGATAATGTCGATGATGATGATGGCGATGATGTTGATGATGATGTGATGATGATGATGATGATGATGATGATGATGATGATGATGATGATGATGATGATGATGATGATAATGTCGATGATGATGATGGTGATGATAATGGCAATGTTAATAATCATGATGATAATGATATTGGTGATGATGATGATGATGATGATGGTGATGATGATGATGATGATGATGGTGATGATGATGATGATGTGTCATTTTCAGTTATATACGAATTATTCACATATCTAAGCATCAGCCTAACACAGCAGCAAGCATTGTACCAGTTATAGAGGCAGACTGCTTGACAGAAGGCTACACATTCATGTCTCTAGAGGGTTTACACTGTCATGCCCATGAACCAATTACCCTGTATGAAATGGTCCTACTGGTAATACTGGTACAGTGTTAAACAATGGCTATAAGCTGAGGAAGCCTCTTCGGATAACAGTCTGCAAACCAGCTGCTTTGAACAGCGCTAGTATCAGAAAGATATTGTTTATCCCCAACTCTGTAATTTACTGCATCCTGTGCTTATGAAGATTATTGATGCAACTGCCCCCACGAATGTCAAAGTCGTCTCAGGAAAGAAAGCAGAAAAAAACAAACATTTATAAAGGCAGAGTACAGATGGCAACAAAGCAAACTCCGAATTCACTATGACAACTTTTTCAGGCAGTCCTTTTTCTTTAAGATCATTAATACAAATGGCAATAGTGCGTGCACTTTATTCACTGTGTTGTTAGACTGACAAGCCGCAGTTCCTCCTGAACTGCATGCAATGTCATGCAAACCATGCAATGACTCCGTATCTTTTTCCTCAGATAATATTCTGAGGATGAGACAGTGTCTGTAATTCCATCTCGGGCAAAATGTCCGTGTCGCCTGTTGCTCCACTTAAGGTTACTTACATTAACTTGGGCCATTTTCACCCCCTAGACCAGGGGTGTCAAACTCCAGTCCTGGGGGAGCTATACTAAGCTACGCAGGGCTCCGACCCCCCAGGACTGGAGTTTTATGTCCCTGTCCTGTTTATGCCCTAGACCATCACAGACCTTGACAGAACCTCTTCAGCACCTTGACACTCTGCCTGCAAGCTCCTTTAATGCTGATGTTTTTAATTGTACAGCATCAGATGTGCTGCATTCAATAGTTCTCTTCAGTCAGGCTTTTTTCCAAGGGCCCTGAAGACCGCAGTTATCAAAGCTCTTACAGAAAAGTCCAACCCAGATGCTTCAGTAATAAGTAACTATTGGTCTATATCAAACCAACCTTTTTTAGGAAAGCCCATTGAAAAGGTTGTTTTTCAGTAACTTAGATCTTTCATGGCGCAATTACTTTAACATCTACAACAGCCGCTGTAGGACCAGGGCAACAAAAATCTCCAAGTACCCCTCCTACTCCATTAACTCTCTGTTTTGCCTGCTGAATTCAGGCAAACGCTTCCGCTACCTTATGACCAGAAGAGAAAGGTTAAGGAAGAGCTTTTTTTCCCCAGGTCAAAAGACTCCTAAACCAGGACAATACTCAATGCCTCTAGGCCTTCCGCCTATATAGAAATATAGATTAAAAAAAATATTTTATTACTCTCTTACCATGCATAGCTGCCAGGAGTGAGGAGTGACCAGGGTTACATTTCACTACATGTTGTATGTGTACAACTGTGTACGTGTCAAAATACCATCTTGAATCTTAACACTTTTTAATCTAGATTTTATCCAGGGCGCAGCAATGAGGCTGCACTTGTTAAGGTTTAAATGACTCATCAGTTATTTCCTCTAATGAAGCCACCTTCTCGCTATTTGGGACATCTGGAAAATCGACGGTCTGAAGAAGGAATGGTGAAAGCTACCAGGAGTCCTGTATAGTGCCAGCAGTGAAGCATCCTGAGATTCTTCCCACATGTGGGGCTGCTTCTTATCCAATGGAGTGGACTCACTCGCAATTCTGCCCAAAACACCGTCATGAATAAAGAGTGGTACCAAAACATCCTGCAAGAGCAACTTCTCCCAACGATCCAGGCACAACTTGTAAAAGATCCGTGTATTTTCCAGCATGATGCATCATGATGTCACAAGGCAGATGTGACAACGTTCATAATATTGAAATTTTGAATCTGTGGTCAGGAAACCCCCCAGATCTTAATCCCTTTGACAACCTGTAGCCACTCCTCAAAAGTTCGGTGAACAAGCAGAAGCCCACAAACTGTGATCAACTACAGTTTGCTACCTATTGCTGAGGTAGCAAAATTTTTTACAAAATTTGTGTCACTGCCAAAACCTTTGGCTGTGACTCTGCACATAAACTTTCCTTTCCTTGCCTTACTTATCTCTTATAAATTATTACCAGGTTTACACACTAATACCAAAACTGTAGCCAAACAAACAGCTGACAAGTAGCTAAATTTTAGGTAGCTGACAATATTATGATGGATCATTAAAATTAAACAAATCAAAGAAAATTAAGTCAGTCCAGAAACACAGAGGAATGGACAACTATGAACCTTCATTTTTGACCACAGTGGATGGAAGCAAATGGTTCCGGAATGGTTTTATTATTAAAATGCGTGTTTTTTATTCCGCTAACTGTAAATTCATGCCTATGGTAATATGATTCACCTCAGTGCATCCTGGGGAGTGAATCAGTCATAGATCAAAGTCTGTCTTATTTTTACGGATTGGCCCGATTTTTCTACTTCAATCATCACCTTGGCAACCAGGGACCTCCATGAAAAAAATGGAGAATAACGATTATTTTTCATCTTTCTGGCTGAATTATGTTTGCTTTTGATTTTCAGTGTGTCACCTGCACCTTGTCACTTGTCGTACATGGTCGATGCGGTGAGGGGACCAAGGAGCGTGACAGGAATGCTATTTGGTGTTTGCAGAGCTAGTTAAATACCACCACACTGTGTTGGTTTGATCCAGTGACCAGACAAACACTTCACTACTCCACAGGAGTACAATAATATCGACAGTCGGGAACTATGTAGGACATATTTCAATAGAGCTCATTACTGTGCGTTTTAAACACAAGCCACGTTTCATATGTTGCAGCTTAAAAACTTAAAAACAGTTTTCAATTCCACACTGAACTCTTAAAATGATGTAAGAAATACAAAGCATTCAAATATTCTAGAATGAAGAGCTGATTATTTTTACTTTTTTTTCTTTACAAATGAAGTTGCCTTTATAACATTTTTAAAGCATTGAAATGTGCTGAATGCATTTCAGTATCGGCTGTTCCGCTGGGGTATTGTTTCATATATATTACACCATGTGGACATATTATTCGTGTCACTGCAGTATTGCTCTAATGGTTATTATGTGTTGAATTATTTATTATTTATTTACTGCCAGTCATTCTCTGTATTGGATTTGACTGAGCAAGTAAATATTTCAGTGAACTTTTTCAAAAGGCCAATTGAACATCTTGAATCTTTAATCATGCATCTTGCATTTATATAATGGTATTAAAGCACTATTTTTGCCGTATTCAGGGACCATAAATATCTTCATTTAAGGAACATCAAATCAGAGCTATTCAAGTCTGAGTCATGGTGATTTTCCCTTTTAAACAAAATTATGATTCATATCCTGGACTGTTTACATTTTCAGCATCTAGAACATAAAACATGAAGCAAAAATGCCAAGCAAAGGTTTATTATCATTCCTTTTCTTCATTGAAACCAGTGACTAAATTCATTTTGTAACAAATCAGTTTATAACTTGATGTGCTGGTGTTCTATTGAAACTCAGTTTCATTGCATTATCCAAATGCCTGTTCTTCATATTCCCATGTTCATTTACCATTGCAGTAATTGTTTTTTTTTAAAGCTGCAGGTTTGACATTGCCAATCAAGATCTTCAGTACTCATTGAAGACATCTAGTATCCATTTGGCTTCTTAAAATCAAGCTTATCATGCTCTTAGCATTCACTCTACATCTTCCATTTCATGGGTAACCCTGGGCACACCATCCCTCCTTGTAGCAACCGATGACCAGAGGTAGAAATTTCATGTCCAGAAAGTGAAATCCAGACCATGATTTTGTTTCAACCAACCACTCGAGTACAAAAAGTTACAGTTACAAGGTACTCTACTGTGTTGTTGGAACAAAATGTTGATCTGGATTTTCATTTTCTGGACCTGAAATTTCCACCTCAGCCAATGACTTTCCTGAGAGAATGTTTAAATTTGTAATAGATAATTGTAATGCTCACTCTAGGTGTGACAGATCTACGTGACATGAGGGGTGGAACAAACAGGGGCTTTATTTTGGATCAGAGTAGAGATGGTGAGGAACAGAACCAGACAGCTGTTTTATGAAGGACATCTAGTACAAAAACCCAAATAAGGGCATGCAGATGTGAGCTGGGTCTGGTCACATTTAATGTAATCAACTCATATCTACTACAGTAAAAAGTATGTGAACCTGTAGTCATTTGACTCATTGTCCTGGAAGAGGAAGTAATAGTAGTATTGTGTATAGTGATAGTAATGTTTTATATTACTATAAAATGTTTTTACAATTTCAAATCTCAGTGCCAACATCCTGGTAAACAATTACACCATGATTTCACCTATATGTATGCTACGATTCCTCCATTTCCAGGACAAAATAAAAAATAATAAACAAATCTGAATTTTAAACTTTGATTCTAATTTTGTAATATCTGTGACATGTTCCTGGGACTACATGGCTGGTCTGCCGATGTAGCAACACCAACAGGATCAGGCTTGTCAACAATGATGCAATGAGACCATACAAAAGTCCTACTCACTGCTCCCGGCCCACCAGACTAAACCAGGTGTGATATCTGCCTTGGGAATGCAGAGACTTACTCAAACATTTCAGAAACGCTGAGATTTATTGGGCCAGAAGAAAAATCAGCGAAAGGACCAGTGAGGACAGAAATATTTCTGCTCACGGATGACTGATGAATTCAGATAATCTTTACTGTTCATTGTAGGCAAGGATTACTGAACTATTCGCGGAACAAGTAAGAGCCATAAATCTAGAATGTTTGCTCAGAACATCAAAAAAAAGAAAGGAAAGAATGCATTAATGTGAAAGCAGGTTTGATGTGAACCACATGGTGGCAACACCTAGCAACACTAATGAAGAGGGAGTGGAGAACCACTTTGCTTTCCACCATACAGTACATGCTGGATAAGCACTTCCCCAGTACAGGGTGACACTGAGCTGGAACCTGCACCAAGCAATAGGTAGGGGACATCCTGGGTGGGATGCCAGTGAGGGTGTAATTACACATACTCACACGCTATTGGCAATGTAGGGACACCAGCTGCATGCTTTTGGACTGCAGGAGGGAACCAGGATGAACATGGGAGAACATGCAAACACCATGCACACACAGCCAGGGACTGACCCCCCCACTTCTGCATGCGATCGGACGTTATGTTAGCCACCGAGTGGGGGCCTGTCGCCTTCAGGCTAGCGTAATACTGCGTCTTCGATGCTGTCATGCATCTCTGAAAACCTGCATTGTGGGATATTGGATCGTTCTTCAAGAAAGGAAGCCTGAAGTCATCTGGAAGGCGACGGAGTAAGTCTGCCTTGTGCGCAGCACTCAGGAACCTTCCTTAAAGGGTCAATGACGTTTTGATGTCCCCACATTGGAGCATTGGGCTAGCATTTGATTCCATCCTGGTATTCATGAAATTATTCTGTGTCTTGAATTATTTTAGTAGTGTGTGTGTTGGGGGGGGGCATATAGGAACATCATGAGAAAATAGTTTTCACCGCAGGGTGCACCAAGTCTTAAAATGGATATAACAGATTCCTGGCTTGTTATACAACCATGTTGAATAATCCTCCAGTCTTATGGCTCCCATGAGGCTACCTTACCATTACAGCGCCGCCATTTTTAATGGCTGGCAGCAGACATCGTGTTTTGAAGACTTCTTTGATCTTGCTCCAAATGCAAACCTGTCCTGGTTATGGTTCTTACCTACATGACGATAGCTACATGACGGCAGGTTAATTACAGGCCCTCGTGGTTCTGTTCCGCACTCCCAGAAACCTGGAGCATTATGCAATTCCAAATGCGAGCAGGAACTTTATTTTTATTTGTTTCCGTTGTTCGTTTTTTTGTCGTTGCTGTATGTCACCTCGCTTATTTTGTGCGTGCATATGTACAGTTTGCCTCTGCAATGGGTTGGCGCCCCATCCTAGGTTGTTCCCTGCCATGCCCCTGTAGCCTCTGGTCCCCCGCGAGCCTGAATAGGACAAGTGGATGCAGAGGATGGATGGATGGATGGCATTCAGTTAGTGTATGTTTCTGGATCCCTTTCCTATTTCCTGTCCAAAGGAACCCAGTTGTCATGCAACTTGGTTCTGCTCATGGTTATAAATACATTGTGTCTCATAGCCAGCTTTGGGAAGCTCTTGTGAGGATTTGGTTGGAACAGAAACATTGATTCAGTTCTGAGGTTTGTTTATTTTTTGCACGTTCTCTTGTTGAGGGTCTGTCTATCTGAAATAGTGAAATCTGACTGTGTTCCACGGCTGCACCCTGTGCCAGGTAAATTCTGGGTGGGGTGTCTCTCTGTGGGTTAGAAGCCTGTGGCTGTGTTTGGAAGGTGACTGGTGCCGCCCCTCCCTGCATGCAGAACACACGCTGTGAGGGCCCCACGATCCATTGGGGGGGGGGGGGGGACGACATTCACTGCAAATGCGCAAAGGATGCGCATCGCTTCCGTGAAGTGCAGGTAGAGCACCAACTCAGCCAAGGCAGGAGAGAAAAAAACCAGACAGGAGTAATCTGACACCGCATGCGTCGCCGCAATGATTGACAGCACACAGCATCTGACCAGTCAGCAGTCAAATGTGTCGACAGCCCGCTGGATCCATGCAGGTGATTTCGTGATACAGTCAATTTTGTAATGAGGGGGGGGGTTGTGTGAGCACAAAATAAAATTCTGCTTAGGGCCCCAACTTGGCCAGAGGCGCCTTGGCTGGCAGAGTAACCGTATCACCGCTGGCCACTTGAGCAAAGCGCTTAACTCTGAAGGTTTCTCCAAGCGGTGCTGATCTTACACTCAGACCCGAAGCTTCACTCTACCCTGCAGATCTTGTCCGTGTCTATTTCGTAGGGGAGCAAGATGGGATATTTGAGAATTTAATTTCTGTGCTACCTGTACAATGACAGTAAAGGCATTAATCATGTTAGCCGAGGATCCCATGATTTCGGCATTGGTGGTCCGTTCCCTTTGTAACTCTTTTAGCTCCTATCTTTTCCTTTTTAAAACATCACTCCATTTTCATGCCTGACGCATACTGCTAATCCACATTTGACTCCATTTGACTCTTCTTTGTAGATTCCTTTGTAACTGTGATGTGTTAACTTCAAAGTTGAAGCCCTTTTTTATCTGATGTCTCCATAATTCTCTTCCCTCACTGTATCTCTTACGCTATCACATATCAGATGTGTGTCTCTTTAATCATGCTTAAAGTCCATAGCGGTCAAATTAATTTTAATATCTCTTTAATAAAATAAAGTTCTCTTTATTTGAATACACTTATGGTCCTTCACAAGCATGAAGATGTAAGTGATTTTTTTTTTTTTTGCTGAAACACCATTTCTTGATTTGCCTTTCAAGTCCAAATCCTTATCAGTGATTTTTATATTTGTTTTTCATTAAATAATAAAACAGGGAACGGCTGCTTGTAGTTCCATAATGTTTAATCAGATTGTCAGGAACATGAAAAACAGAGACTTTATTAATTTACCCTCATTCCACCCCCCCCCCTTCCTTCTTTTTCCACTGGGCGGAATTCCAAAATGACAGTTTTCCTCAAACGGCCTGCATTTCGTTCCTTTCCATAAAAGTTTTAAACACAGTTAAAACAATGCCAGACTTTTATCTGTAACCTGAGAATCAGTAACAGGCCTCATGTTTAACAGAGTAATTTAACCTTATCCAGTGAAGATATTAATTTTAATCACAGAAGAGTCCATTTGACTTTTGAAGTCATTTAGGCATCCCTGGTTTTGCCTGCTTAAAATAGTAATGACAATATAAGGATGTTGATAAATGCATCCAGAAGAGCTGAAGTGTAACTCTTTCTTGATGTCGGTTATGCCAAGCCTGCCCAGCATTACATATCTTAAAACAGGTTTTTTTTTGAAAATGTGTTTTCAAAGTCTATGAACAAATGTAACATTTACTAACCAGGCTCTAGGGATCGTCCTGTTAAATTGCCTGAAAACCAGCTCAAATCATTATCAAGGAGCATAAAACTATGTACACAGTTCAGAGAACTTTTCTTACAGTACTTTATTCAAAAGACATATTTATATTGCTAATTAAAGCATGGGAGGTGACTTCAGTTTTATTAGGTCTTTAGCTCATATGTGTAATTGATCCTCTAAAGATCAAATTGAGCTGAGCATCAGAAAAACACATTTGGAAAAACATTGGAAATCAACATATGGATAAACACCTTCCACCATCCCATAATACCCAGTCTTGTCACCATGCCAAAGTGCTAATCTGATGCATAGTTAATGTTAACTCTAGAAATGTAGATTTAATAATAGCCTTTATGAATAAACCTCTCCTGGGATTTTTTAGCTGAATGCACAAGGCCTAATTCTTTACGTGCTACCACTGATAACACCGTGGTTGTGAAGGTCCGTTCCCTTGGAAAAAAATACTGTTGTCAGGATAGCGGGGAATAATTATATTTTCTGACAGAGATGTTCCAGTAAGATTGTTGTTAAGACAGTGGTTGATACTTGCAATAATACAGTCTTTATGCAGGTGTTGCAGGTGAAGGTGGATGTTAAGACTGCAGCGGATAACTTTAGGTATGTCGTGTATTTTAACTGAGGTGTTTCATATGAAATGGCTGCAAGTCTATAATGAGATTATTTAATTAGATAAAAAAATGTAAGGCCACTCATCTTTTAACTATTTATCCTGAAGCCTATTCCAGGCAACATAGGGTACAAGTCATGGGGCACCCTGGATGGGATGCCAGTCCATTACAGGGCACAAGTCAGGGGGACACCCTGGATGGGATGCCAGTCCATTACAGGGCACGAGGAAGGGGGACACCCTGGATGGGATGTCAGTCCATCACAATTTGTTAAAATTTAAAAACTGCCCACAAGGCTACAGGTGAAGTACAGTATTCACTGAACACTGCAGCTGAAAGGGAAAGAGAATTGTTTTTGCAGCAGTGTCTAATATGCACTGGTCTCTGGAAGATGAAACATGGACATGAGCCAATGAGGCAGCTGTCATCATGTGCTGATGTTACATTGAGAAGAAGAGCCAAACCATTTAAGAATGAGAATATTTTCTGTGGACTTTTAGAGTCTAGCCACATGGTTTCATTATATTAACTCATTTATCAGACATTCATCCAAAGTGAAGCACGGCGTTGGGACAGTTTTCTATTTGTTCATGATCTCAGGGATATGAACCTTTGCAATGGCGGTGTGGTGTGTTGTCCTGTTCCAAAGATGGCCATAAGAGACCCCCCCCCCTCAGGAAATAGAGCCCAAATCTTCAACAGAGACCCAGCTGTCCTTGAACCTTGTCCAAACATTATCACCACAGATTTCCTGAATGTGTGAGAAGTACGGCACTGTATCTCTGCTTTGTCTATCAGCGAATTACCCCGTGATACTGGAAGCAGGGAAGTCCACTAGCACTCTTCTACAGTGTCATGGCAACCCGTCCAGATTCTTTTAGGAGTTAAAGGAGAACTTAGCTAGGCGGAGGACTGGGTCACTGGAGTCACTACATTAAATATAAAATAAACATGTTCCTTATTTAGGAGACACTGAAGCAGCTTGTTCTGCTAACCAGCTAACTAGCTACGATCTTCTGACTCTACTTACTAGATATTTATTTAGTTTCTGAAACCTCTGGGGGTATGGGGGGGTGTTTCCTAGAGTGAAGTGATTTTTTTTGTGTGGGTCCCCAGAAACAACAAACCCGCCCTTGGCCTTGCACCCGAGTTTGTGATCTTTATTTCCACTAACAGACAGTTGCAGCTACAACTGGTTTTATTCTCTGCATAACTGACTCTTCGTGAATGGACTTATATGGCTTCCTGAGAACGGAGGTGTTTTTATGGCAAGTTTCTATCTTCATTTTATTTAGAGGGACACAAATAGAGGTTAGCATGAAGCTTTAGGGTCTGAGTGCGGGATCAGTCATTTAACCGGCACCCCTGAAGGGGGTTAAGGGCCTTGCAGAGGGACCCCACATTGATTTGGTTACTCTGTCCAGGGACTCAAACCAACAGCTTTCCATCCCCCCATGTGGAAAGACCTGTTCCTCAACCACAAGCAGACGGGCTACCTGCCTTATACTTGCGAGGTTTCATAACCTTGTTATGCCCAAAGTAGCTGGCTATCCCACAATAGCGAAACCTTCCCTGCATCACATGACACTTCCGTTCTCAAAATATGTCCCCCTAATTGCGTCGTTCATGGTCAACTTCATCTTGAGCATTAATTAAAGCTCCCCTCCCCTTTTCTCCTACATTTTGAATGTTAAATGAAGTAAGGGCTGTCATATTCCTATCTACTTAAAGAAACAGGCACCCAAAATCCCATGCAGGACGGTTAAACTGGAGAAGGGGGGAGGGTGTTAAGCTTAATTCCTTTTATCACCAACGGCAGACGTGTCGCACATTATGTTCACGAGTGAATAAGTGCAATTTAACGTGATTGTGCAGGAGAAGATTGTTTGCCCTGTCTCTCATCCAAAACAGATACAAACTTCTCCGAAAACATGGTAGGAAGTAAAACACAAAAAAAATTTATAAAAATTAAACGTCCAACCGTGAACTTGTATGCAAGCAAATGTCGTGAAGTGAATGTTACGGGGGGGAAAAGTGCCATTACGAAGAAGCACTGTTATGAAAAACGCTTTGTGCAAAATTGCTGCTAATTAAATTCGACAAAAAGGGCTTATCATGACAAAACAGACATGGGATAATTACAGTTACTCATTTCCATTGAAATCACTGAATGGAAACAAAAAAAGATGTTATTGAAAGTGTCTGCTTTGTGCAGGAACTGAAATGCTAGTTGACAATAGACAGTGAACACAGTTTCCTTTTAAAATCCATTTTAATTCTTGCTGCAGATGTTTATTGTTGGTCATTAAGCAGTTTTTTTATGAGGTGTCTTACATAATCTCACAGTTTTACACTGTACCCATTTAGATAACATGTATTCTGCTGTTTCCCAACTGGAGGGTCATGACCCAGTTTTTTTTCTGACATTTACCTTTTTGTTTTGTAAAAGTGCATCAAGCGCATAAAAACAGAATAGGGCCTTAACAATAAAGAAAAATGGTGGATCTTGAGGCTAAACCACTTGAGAACCACTGAGTGAATTTAGATTAACTTTATTGATCCCAAATGGAAATTATTGAATGGTTATTGCATTGACCGGGCAACGAACTCAGACCTCCTTTGTGACAAGTGAATATTCTAATATCGAACTACTGATGTCTCAACCATATGCACGCTACGCAATACAAAGAACTCACTGATTAATTGGCCTTGGACTGAAAATTTTCGACCCCTAAATCGCTAATTTATGACCTCCTCTTACGTCGTTAAAATGTTCTTAAACCATCAGATGTTAAACAGCGCTATCAGACTATCAGTAACAGTGCCAAGAGCCGCCCTCCTTGCTTCATCCTCGGGCATGGGGGTCATTATTCCTAAGTATTTAAGCACTCCATTGAACTAATTACTCTACTCGTTAAGCTAATTCCGTCCTCTGTGGCATTCCTCGCAGCTGTTAGCGGTGTGGGTGAGCACGGCGGCAACAGCGGTGCTGCTAATCGGGGGATGCCCGCTTTCGAGTAGCTAAACGATGCAGTTCAGAACAGCTCCCCATGCATCGCGAAGCAGATCCGTGGCCCTAATGCTCACTGTTAAAGCAGAGCGACTGAGTAACCGAGAACTCAGGGACTCCCGAAGGGGATTTTGGAACCTATATCATGTAAAGGGCTATTTATTTACCTGATGTTAGATTGCTGATAGCGAAACCTTCCCTCTTTGTATATTGTGCAATGCAACTATACTTACATCACTCGGTGCGGTCTGTATATATGTGTATATGTATGTATGAGTATATGTATGTGTATACAGTCTGTATATATGTGTATATGTATGTAGGTGTATTTTTGGGTCTATGCCATATGTGTAATTGTGTGCACTAATTTTATTATTTAATGAATTTGTTACTGTATTTTTTGGTCTGTTTCTTTTCTATTGCTTTTTATTCACTGGCTATAGCAACGAGTAAATTTCCCCAGTATGGGATCAATAAAGGCCTTCCTATCTATCTATCTATCTATCTATCTATCTATCTATCTATCTAGCATTTAATAAGGCCGACAATGATAGAAGCCCAACCCCTTTAAATCTGCCAAAATCACACCCTGTGCTTAATAAAAAACACTCTTGGTTATTATCTGTGAAACAGATGGAGCTTGTTACCATAATTTGATGTCTGTTTCTTGTTTTTGTCAGGATATTGTACAAAATACTGTAAGACGATATACATTATACATGTGCATTTCATGAGCGTAATTTGCGACTGTGAGCTAGCTAGTGTTTTCGTAGCACTTAGCATTAAAAAACCCTTTTAAAAACCCTTTCTATATGTCTTAAAGAGGCATCCCTGAGGTCTGGGTGCACCGTCGTCTGTTTTGCAGAAACATCTCATAAACTATTCTGACAGACTAATAAACTATAAACAGCTATGCTAAAAACTGCCTCTGAATGTTATAGCCATACAAAATGGAAAACGCAGGAGAAACCATCCATCACTGGGATTATTATCACCGTTGCCATGGAAATGCCCGCCACAATAGCAATATTTCCCTTCTCCTTCTGTTTGCTATCATCTTTCTTGATTTTACATCATTGAAACTATAGTAATTACACTCCGTGCATGAAAAATGCATGCTGTCATGGCAACAAAGTAAAATATTCTTAATCATTTCACCTCTTCAATCTGAAATGTAATTGTTTGTCTGTAAAGTAGGCCGCGGAGAATGTTTCTATAAAATTATAATTGCTTTCAGTGTTGTGCACAAAATGTACTGTGTGGTCCCACTGCGAGCATGAATCAATGAGAAATATTAATCATTCTGGGGGGGGGGGACACACAATGTTTTCCATCAATGAGGAAAATAACATTTTGAGGGAAAGTCTCAAATAATGCCTCTGACAGAAAAAGCAGCCTGTCAGCCTGCACTGAATTCTACTACGACTAAAACAGAAAGCAAACAGGAACAGGGGGGTGAGTTATGATAACAAGCCCTCTGTGTGTTTGCAAGCGCGTGTCCCACAAAGAGGCGGAAAGAGCCCAGGTGCAGATGACACTGGGTTCTGAAAACACTCATGTGCATCTGGAAGAATTCCTGAGATTCCCTTTGTTTTAAACGAGTTCCGAAATAGCACTGTGTTTTTATGGCCATGCATATACAATCCATACATTGTCACAGTTACGCCTGCATGCATCAGTCATACATGGATCGTATCCAGATGCTGTTCCAATTGCATGATGAAAACGGCTGGGTGATGATGAACGGCGCTGTGAGTTTACCATCAAAAGAACAATAGCATTTATGTCTGCTGTGTAGGTTCAGCTTGTGGAATAATCTTTGACGGTTTACATTTAGGTTCAGCTGTATGAGGTTTTAGTGGGGGGTGGGTGATAGAATGTGGCTTATCTGGTTAGGAGGCTGAACCTGTGATCAGGTGGGCAGCAGTTCAAATCCCAAGGTCAGCAGAGTCATTTCAGTGCTGGCCCATTATACAAAGCCCTCAACCCCTATTGCTTCAGGTACTGGCTGTTCCTGCTTTTTCAATTGCGTGCCACTTTACCTAAAATCACCTGCAGATATAGATGTACTGTATATATAAACAGTTCAGAAAATAAAAAAAATCTTCTCTCTGTACTATAGCATGGCCGCTGCTTAAAACCACAAGCTGTTGTTTGCAGTCACCTCAGCCGTATCACCTCCTCTCGGTCTGTAAACAGAACTGCCAAAAGATGAAGGCACAGTGGTATGATTTGAGCAGGGAAATTTAAAGGATCCTTTGTCTATTACGCAAATATATGCTGGTCGGGGGAGGAGCTGGCTGAACGCGTACAAAATCAAAGGCTGGTGAGAAAATATGCAAGGAAATCTCAGAGACTGCACTGGGGGCTTAAAACTGCAGTTAGTGATTGTGGATAACGTCAGTTACACATTAAAGGCAATAGCTGATTAGCACATGGGATTGGAGACACAGGAGCCTGTTCGCAGCATACATGAGCACAAACTGTTTGATTTGTGTTTTTATCTACATATATTTCAGTTTGTTAGCAATAAGGCAGCATTAACATGTGAAACATACTATAGCAATATTATCAAGACCCTCCTATATGTATATGGAACTTACTGATAGAGAGAAGCATACTGGAGATAGAACAGTTAATATTATTTGGCAGAATGACTTGTGTTAAACACATTTTTTTTTTGCTTTGTTTTATTTATTTTATGTGTCTTGTGCGTATAGAGCTGCAGAAAATGTACATAGTTGTTTCTTTCGTGGGGTGGTGAAATTTGAACACACTGTTGGTGAATGTGCTAGCAGGCCAGTAGTGTCTGCTGGGTTTTGGCCAAGCAATGTGACTGTAGGTGTTTGTTACTAGGAAAAGTAGATTATTGTGTTAAAACATACTCTGTTTTCTGCGCCAGCTTCAATGTCCTTGCTTCACAAGTACCTCTGTCAAGTTATTTACATGCAAGTAATTTCCAATACTGTAATTCCCCGCCAAAAAAAAAACTAATTTCTTGAAGCATTTAATAGTGAGTGCTATATTTTATTAGCCGTCTCTTTATATTTTTAATAATCAGCTGCATGGGCTGCATTTTAATACATGTAATGTATATTTTAGCTAGCTGGTTAAATAATAAAAACATCCATCCATGACTGCAACAGTAAGCAGCATGGAAAATATGTCCCATTTCAATATGAAAGAATGTGGATATTAGAACGGCGACGGATCTGCGTTATGAATTTTTTGAGTGATAAAATTAAATATAGGAGCTTGGCCACTATCATCTGCCCACAATGAAAGTCAGAGTTTTGTTCCTGTGATGGATGTTATTGTTTCCATTTATGGCTCTTGTTCCAGTCCTGTTTTTCTCTCCTGATAGATTATAAGACGGCCTCAATGTTGTCATCCAGAGATATTGGTTTACTCGACGAACAGCTGCCTTCGCTTGTCCACTCCGAAGGCTGATTGGCTTCTACATAGCCAATGTCATTTTTCAAAAATGAAATGAAGGAAAGCTTCCACATGTCTGCTACAGATGCTTGGTGTGGGGGGGGGGGGGGGGGGGGGGGGGGGGGGGGGGGGGGGGGGGGGGGGGGGGGGGGGGGGGGGGGGGGGGG
>JABFEB020000079.1:14818499-14833446 GCA_019775895.2 Stomatorhinus ivindoensis
ATATGTATATATATATAGTTACAATCCATTTGCCACAGCTGCATGACATGAATTCTAGTAGTTGGATGTTAAAATGTTGTGCCCTATTTCTCAGAAAGAAAATTGGATTTTCCACTGAATTATTTGTGATTTAATACTCCCTGGTGCCCATCGGGTTTATAAGCTGTGTAAAAGGCCTTTTAACAATCACTAAATTAACAATCATTTAATTATGTAAACTTGAATCCCTCGGGGTTGCCCAGAGGAGGAGGGGCGTCCTCTTGAGTCTGGTTCCCCCAAGGTTTCTTCCCCTTTCTCACAGGGAGTTTGTCCTTGTTACCGTTACCTCTTGGGGACCTCAGCTTGGTGATAATATTCTTTGTGAAATGTGCTATATGAATAAAATTGAAAATAAAATAGAAATGATATACCTTTAGATTTAGATGCTCACATCTTTGTTACCAGATTAAACATAATTATAAAATAATTATAATTATAAAAAGTTACGTTTGGACACAATTTTCTATATTATCTGGTATTGCAGCAAATAATATTGTTACCAAAATCTATTACTGCACTTTCCTATCTATTCAATAAATTCCCCATTTGCACAATAACGACACCTTGACTTGACTTTAACTTGACAATATGTAGACAGCAATTTTACCATCTAGATCCTATATGCATTATAGAAACTGTAAAATTACTAATTTCGTAGTGTGGATGAAGGATGACTAGTTACACTCCCAAGGAGAGCTGCTCTTGTGCCCCCTAGTGGTAAAGATGATAATTAATGTTCACCTCGATAATTAAAAACCTAGGCTAGTTTGGACTCCAGGGAGTTGCTCTGATGACTGCTGACCTGTGTTTTTTGAATGTAACATAGAAAATCAGGTGATTGGCCACTCTAGAAATCTGAGCTATGATCAGCAGAAGATGACCATAGAAATAACCTGAAAACTAGACTGCTTGCCTAGACGCCAGTGCCAGCCGGGACTGTTTACTGCCCTGGTCATTCTAGAAATTTTCCATGGATTATTTTGACTTTGAAAAATGTTTCTTTTCATGAATAACACAAACAAGCTGTATGTATTTTTAATGTATTCAAGCTGGCGTAATGATGTCCCATTTTCTTCTCTAATCTAATTAGAAACAGATTTGGTTCACTGGTTTTGTGTTTATTTCTACATGCCAAAGTCAGTCACTCCCCAAATAGTGAATAACACTGACATAGTCCTCAATATTGCTTCTTTTTCTTAGCTTAAAGCATATTTTCATGTTGAGATAAAAAGCCATTTCATCTTTTACCATAAAAACATAGTTTTCAGTATAAAAACATAAAAGATGGAAAAAAACACACCAGAAGAAACAAATGGCAACGCATTAAGTCACTGCATTGCCACAATGTTAACATAAATGTTTTAAAAAGGGAAAAAAGATCTGCAGCGTAATCAATAACACATGAATGAATCTGTTTAGAAATAACAGCTTTCGTGAAGCTTGTCATCTTAACAATCTTATGTGGCAATCTTCCAGTTTTCCTTCAGCTGTTGACCACAAAATTGGATTTGAGATGTTCACGAATGGCTGGTTCATTACTTCTGGAAGGTTTATTCTGGAAATGTTTAATGCCTCTATTTGTTTTTCCTTCTGATGGGCATGGTGTGTATAACCATGAAATAGCTTTTCAGTGTGTAGGCCTTTTAATTTTCTCCCCTTTTAAAATATTGAGTGGTTTCTGTAGCTTCACTGTTTTATTACATCTCGCCTCTTATCTCAGATGCTCGCTGTCAACGGGGGCCAAGGCAAATAAACAGCATGGGGCCACGTGATGCGGTCAAAGTGCATAAATGGATGCTGGATGGGCGTTAGAGGAGAATTGGCCCTTATAGGATCCAGACTCAGAGGACTAGAGAAGGTCACTGGTTTCAGTCACAAAGTGAGCATGAACAGCTCCTGCCATTAGAGCCTTGCTGTTCTACCAAATGACTCGTGGATCACAACGCGGTCATTATGGTATGGTAGGGCATGCCTCATTTACCCAGAATTCCCTCTTTTTATATGTGGCTGCTTTTAGCCTGCCAGGATGCAGGTGGTGTAGTGGTTAAGGACACAGAGCCTGGAAGCTGAATTATTACTGTTAAAAAGCCAGCAGAGTATGGATTTGCATGGTGGCTCAGTCGGTAGCTCAGAAGGCTGTGGGGTTGAATCCCAGCCCTGCCTCTGTGTGTGTGATGTTGATTTAAATGTTTACTGGTTTCCCTTGTTTTTATTGGCTTTCGTTTTAGTTATAAACACAAATTGTAGCACAAGCTCACCAAACAGAGTGGTTAAAATAGGATACTGGGAGTTAGCATGCGTTTGTCTTGACTCTCGAATCTCCAGCTGGATCTCTGGTTCGAAGGTAACCGAAGCTGTGCGGCAGAGGGAGTGCCAAGCAAACATAGATGGAGTTATTCCACCAGAAAACCATGGTCGCAATACGCTTGATTGGATGGTGCTGGACCCCTCAGATATTACAGTCGCAACATAAGAAAGAAAATATTTTATCCAAAGAGGGGGAATAGCTCGACTTTTATGAATAAATGTAATGCTGGAAAACAGTTTAATAAATAGTTGAGCGCAATCACAGGAATAAAGATGAGGATTTGTAAAGCTCTCCTATCTCAGTAAGTACACACAATACTAATGAGTAGTATTATGAGTACACAAAACCACTTATCATCCATTCCTGTTTATTCAGCTCTATTGCCAATTGGCATAACTGCATTTTTTTAATGTATTTTTAACTGTATTTTTCTCTCTTATGTCCATGCCTAAATATATCACAGTTTAATGTCCTTTATATTTATATTCTATTCTGTTTACACTATGACCAAGGAGACTGAAATTCCATCTCAGTGCATGACCCATGCAACATACAGCTGAACATGACAATGACGATAGCCTATGACGATAGCCTAAGTTCTACTCCTACGCTTCCTCCTTTCACATTGCCGTTAGCAACACCCATCGTCCCTTAAATATGAAACATCAAATTCTGTCTTTGTCCTTTCATCACGCCCTGTTCTTGTTCCCACGTTCGGCGAAGTGCTGCAATCGAACTATCAAAGAATGACAGAACCATGGGCCCTGATCTGTAGGGGGAATTATAATAACGGGAATCTTTGAGTCGAGAGTCTTTTGGTGTCCAGACATATGTTTAGGATTAGAAAAATATGTTTACATGCCTATGTAACTGGAGTGGCTTATATGGAGAACGGTGTAAGACTCATTCTTGTATTATGAGACTAACTTTCCCCTATTGAAACATACTTTTTTCTGTCAGTCAACCACAACCTCATTCATAATCTTCGCCTGGAAGCAGAGAATTCTCCCTCTAGAATAAAAGACTCATGTTCATAAAACACCATATCTGAAACAGGAGGAGATGTCTTTAAGGAGGTTAGATACATGACAGATGGTAGCAAGTTCCTTTATCCAACCTGGAATCTCGCAAACATGGGCAAGCATGTCGCTCAGGGCTTGCGTACACATTAGCGCTAACGTGTTTTAGTGTCATAGCTATAGCAGCACGGTGATCAAAACTAACGAATAAGCCCAGGCGTTGAAGTCGCTCCTGATTCTGCTGGACAGGAGCTACTTAGACTTAATCAGAATTGACATGGAGGTGCTGATGAAATGCGTTTGCTTTCCAAAAAAGAGAAGAAACAAATGTAAATACGCCTGGTGCTAAAATTCAACTCAATATGTCAGCTAACGGATGCGCTGTCATTTGAGCATTTTCTACGCCTTTCTGTTAGCGTTCCGCTTGTTAGTCTCTTCTCAAACTTCAGTGTTCTTCGCTGCAAAGAAAGGTGAGACTCTCAATGAGGCGGGATGTCACGGTGCCCGTGTGGTTCGGCGAGCAGCTGGACTAATTGACAGTCTGTTCAAGCATTCTCTTCTGCAGGGACAGGACGCGGAGACAGGACAACCGTTGCCATGGAACACATTTGTCTCGAATCGCCACGGAAACGGAATCTGACTGTAATACGAATTGACAACTGAGAGGGAAGTGAGGGGGGAGATTTTAAACAGGACAAGCTGGTAATAAACATTCAGTTTTCTTCTTTTAATTGGAATCTCAGTTTGTGCAGCAAAGGGAAAGTGACATTCAGAGGGGACCAGGGTAGGCGGGGCCTGTGATATTTCTTCATATTGAGTGGAAATACTGAGCAACTGAGCTGGGGTGACTTGTTGGGTCTGACCACAAAGTATACAGCCATTGCAGTGTTCAAAATGTACAAGATGGTGTTTTACTTCTTGTTGTGACTTGTCCCACATTTTTTCCCGCTTTAAATAAAATAGAGCATGTTGTTTCAAGTAACAAGAGAGGGTTCTTTTTGATATATATACTCCTGCAGTGAACTGAATAGACACACACGCACCTGTCTGTAATTACATCTTTGTGGGGACTCTCCATTCATTTCTGTGGAGAAAACTCTAATCCCAACATGACGACCTTAATCCCTACCCAGCCCTAACCTTAACCATAAGTAACCAAACTAAATATGAGACTTTTTGCATTTTTACCTTTTTGATTGCATTCACAGATCTTTGTGGGGACCTGAAAAATGGACCCTCCAATAACCAGGTTTTGATTACATCGTGGGGGTCACTTGATCCCCACAATATAATATAACCCTAATCCACACACACACGCACACACACACACACACACACTTCTGTCGTGCATTCTTTGAGGTCTCCTTATCTGCTCTTCACTCTTGAAGGTGTGACGTCTAAATATCCCACATCATCATTTTGGACATATTAACAGAGACTCTTTGAAGAGCTGGTAAACTACTAAATTACTGAAGCATTCACCATGTCCATAACATTCTGTATGTACTCAAAAATCTTCCCCATATTTTGCAGATTTTGCCTGCGGTTCTTCCCTTTGCTCTAGAGACCTTCCCTGGAGACAGGAAGCCTGCTTTATGATTATTTTGACCCGTTTACAGTTTGCATACTGTGGGGGGAGGGGGGGGCAGCTTTTGTAAACCCCCTAAAATCCGCCCCCCCCCCCCACTAGAAACTGATGTATTACAATCTAACCTCACTGATCTTCTACATTTTAATAAAACAACAATTATATACATTATTTATCTGGAGGCAAGTATGCATACATTCCTACATCTGTGGCAATTAAAGTCATACTTTTAATACTTGGAGCATTTTCATGGCAGCTTATGCACCTGGGGGCAATTAAAACACGAGTTCACATCTGGGCCAATTTCTGGAGTTTTTACATTTGGGGTAATTAAACATCCGTCTTTACATTTGGAATAATTATACACACAGACTTAAACCCTGGTATCAAGTCTCCAGATGCTTCTACATCTGGGGCAAACATCTGCTTTGGTGTCACAGGAAATTATATACATACATTTTACATCTGGGGCAATAAACCATCTGCTATTACATCTGGGGTAGTTATGCATCCGATTTTACATTGGGGTGAATATACACCTGCTTTACATATAGGGCAGCTACCTGTCTGCTAATCAGTGGTATATGAAATCTGCTTTTACATCTAGGGCAATTATACAACTGATTTTACACTGGGGTAAATATAAATCTACTCTGCATGTGGGGCAATTACCCATCTGCTAATACATCTGGGATACATATACATCTGCTTTTACATCTGGGGTAAATGTATAGATATACTTTTGTAGGGTATACATGTAGGGTAAATATACATCTGCCATCTGCTTTTACATTTGGGGTAAATATTAATGTTTTTGCATGGCTTGAGTATAAACATCACAATGTAGGCCCATAGTAAAGGCAGAGGAACGAGACTAAGGTGTTTATGTAGCATGTAGATGTCATTCTGCAGTCACCCTGACCATTCTCTTTAGATACAGTGGGGAGCGATTTCGCTGAATTAGTCAGAATCCCAATTTTTTTTCCTTTATGTATTTTTTACCTCAAAGCATCCAGACGGTTTCCTAAAACAGATCAAGTTACAGATCCAGCTCCAGGCCTATAGCTCTTGAGATCAGAACCCACCACCTTCATGTTGAACTTGTTAGTTTGTTAGTTAGTTGTTGCTTGTTAGTTTTTTTTTTCTTTTGTACCAGGTCAGAAATGACCGCAGCCACAGCAGACCACAGAAACATCAGCCTTTACTCCTGTTGCTGTCATCCTAGCCCAACCTGCCTGAGTGTCACAAATCTGACCCCATGCTGTGTTGCTCCAGATAGAAGCTAGTGATGCATTATGGGAGTGAGAAGGCATGCAAGTGAGATGCCGTGAATTGCAAGGGCGCCGCTGGAATCCATCCCAGCCGCGGGCCCAGCTTTCTAGCACCCAAACTAGTGGCATCCTGACAGCCAATCAGGTTCTCCAAGGTTCCCTTAAGTTGCGAATGGGTGAGGTCTGACAGCATTGCAGGCATGCAACAGAAGATGAAATAGCTGACAGATGGGAATGGAGAATTCCACTCACGCTTGTTAAATAATGAGCTGATAGAAGTCATGTTTGCATTAAGGTCATGTGACAGCAACTGGTTTCCTGATACCCACATCTGTAAAAACAAGGAAGTGTTTTTATTTCAACTCAAACACAAAAAAATCTCAATTTCATCTTAGAAAAGAGGCATATCAGAACACATTATCTATTTCATCCACTTTCCCCTCTCTGAAATTTATGTTTGGTTTAAAATGTTTTTTTGCACATCTCTGCATATGTCATGAATTTAGACTCTGGAGGGGTAAAGGTTGTAATAGGCAAAATAGATTTAAAATCCCGTGGGAGCCAAAATGAGGCTCCCAGCTGCCAGAAGTCCATTTGGGCTCTTCTCGAGTCTGTAATTAAACTCGGCTGGGACTGGATCAAAAATGTCTAAGAGCTGCCCGGATTTTCTTCACTGTGTCCTGCAATTACATTTGGATGAACAGATGACTTCATCCACGTCTGCTTTTTTTTTGTAATTCTAGGAGAATCGCCAAACAGACAGATCCCGCGATCGTTCAAAGGCATCTTTGAGGCCCTGTTGAGATGCAAACAGGGGCCGCATTCACCTGAGGTACAGTCAGCTCTCTGTGCCTTTTCATAAAACCATTCATGGGAAATTGCAGCCATACATCTTTTCCATACAATAGATCTTCACACTGGTGCGAGAAGAACAAATAGGTCGCCTGATGTTCTGTTAACACATTTCCCAGAGGAAGCAATCACCCTCACCGTGCACAGAATCTGCTGAAGGTATTCTCCGAGGCTTATTTTGCATATCAAAATTCTGAATGAGTCTGAAGGTAAGAAGCAAATTTAGCTGCACTGCAAGGGATAAAGTTTAAGAAGCAAATCAGTTTAAGAAGTTTCATGATCAGTGCAACTGGTCAGTGGCTTGATGGATTAGGATGTTTTGTTTGTCATCAAATAATGATTTTTGTTTGTTTAAATCAAATAATATTACTCTTGGACCCTTAATCAAGGCCCTTATCCCCCCAATGGCTCCAGGGACTGGCTGACCCTGCGTTCTCTCAACTTGCATGTTGCTTTGGATTAAACTGCTAAAATAATAAAATAGAAGCCATAATAAATGTTTAGCAGACAGAAAGCACTCCAGAGATTAATCTGAACGTCCCAATTTGAGGAAATAATTTATCCAATCTATCATCACTCTATAAAATTTAAGAACAATTCCATAATCTACTGCATTGCATTTAATTATTTATATGTTTGTTTTAGAAATTTTGATGCGCATAGCAGCAAGGTACATAAATAGTACAAATATATAGTATAAAATTAAGACAAAGTGCAAAGATGGAATACATAGTGAAAACATGCAAACATCGTGAGATCAAGTTTTTCTAGAATGTTCCGTGGTCAAAGTAACTCCTGGGAAACATAATATTTACTTTTCTGTTTGCTTTAAGATACAGCAAATTTCATTGATCCCAGAGGGAAGTTATGATGCATACAGCAGCAAGGGACATAAATAATAGAGATATATAGTGAAAAACAAAGACACAATGCAAAGAATTAAGCAAAGTTCAAACTAAATTTTATTATTTCTGGGGTGTTGTGAAGGCAGGAATCCCACAAAGCACTTCATTAACCTATTTATTAGTTTGTTTTAAGATTATATCTACTTCATTGATCCCAGGTGGAAATTCTGATGCATACAGAAGCAAGGTCTATAAATTAGATATGTAAACAGTGCAAAACAAAGAAAATGCGAGAGATTTTTCTGGGATGTTCAGAGTGCAGGGCGACTCCCGTGAATTCCCGCTGGAAAAGCCTCCTGAATGTGCCAATGTGGGACGCCTCAGATGCCGACTTCCGTGTCACCTCTCTACGAGAAGAGCCCCTTCACCGTGTCCTCAGACCTATTTCAAGAAGCGACTGACACCGTAGGAGCCTTCTGTAGCTAGCAGACGAGTGATGCTGAACGATACTGATGGCCGCATTTCTTCTCCTCTTCTGGCGTGCGCGGTTTCCTGTGCCGGGAGAGTGGTATAATGACTGAGGTTACGAGTGAGGTAGAGATGCGAGAATGACGGCCAGCTAGCTACTCCAAATGGCAGCTCCTTCCATTAAGCAGATGTGGTCGGTCCAGCTGTGGTTGGGCCCCTAAAACACTGCTCCATCCTGACGGACGTGTCATTTCCTGTCCCGGTGCCACACCGAGAACCGCGAGGTGTCCATTCCCGCGAACCAAAAAAAAAAAAGATCCGTTATCCTTCTTGCTCCTGTCTGTTTCTAATTCTGGGGATTTACAAACCCTATCATCTGTCATTCCAGATTACTGTCTTTGAGCTTGAATTAGAAAACGTGGAGAAATCAAAGGGTGTCATAGTGTTCTAGGGTGTGTGTGTGTGTGTGTGTGTGTGTGGGTATGTGTGTTATGTATATTTATGACATTGTGTGGACCAAATGTCCTCACAGTATGATAAAAACCTCTTATTTTGACATTGTGGGGACCATTTTTTTCAGTCCCCACATGGGGAAACTCAATTTTATTAAAATCTGAGACTGTAAAAACTCAAAAATGTCAAAAGTCTTGTATTCTGTTTGGTTAGTTATGGTTAAGGTTAGGGCTGAGTAGCGGTTAGAGTTGTTGTGTGTCTGTATTTGTATGTGTGTTTGTGTAAGCATGTGTGGCTGTTTGTGTGAGCGTGTGTGTATGTGTGCATGTCTGTGTGTGCGTGTTTGTGTGAGCATGTGTGGCTGTTTGTGTGAGCGTGTGTGTATGTGTGCATGTCTGTGTGTGCGTGTTTGTGTGAGCATGTGTGGCTGTTTGTGTGAGGGTGTGTGTATGCATGCACGTGTGTGTGTGTGTTTGTGTGTGTGCATGTTTGTGTGAGCATGTGTGGCTGTTTGTGTGAGCGTATGTGTATGCATGTGCGTGTTTGTGTGTGTGCGTGTTTGTGTGAGCATGTGTGGCTGTGTGAGGGTGTGTGTATGCATGCGCGTGTGTGTATGCATGCGCGTGTGTGTGTGTGTGTGCGTGTTTGTGTGAGCATGTGTGGCTGTGTGAGGATGTGTGCATGCATGCGCATGCGTGTGTTTGTGCATGCGCTTCTTTATGTTTGAGGGGAGCAGCTATTATGATTCCTGTTTGTCAGACAGAACACGTTCTGTGTTTCTGCTCGCTGAAATGCTGGTCCTGCTAATTAGTAATGTTCACACAATCAGAACTTACAGGGAAATGTGAGCCTCTAACTGGATGGGTGATGGTAGAAGGAAGGAAGGAAGGAAGGAAGGAAGGATGGAAGGAAGGAAATTCATCTGTTAACTAACCAATCAGAACCAGTGTGATCTATGCAGTGACTGTTGATAAATGCTGGTAGCATTAACCCAGTCTATTAGCTGAATACGATCACATACACACAGAGAATTTGTCTCCAGCTGCCAGTAGCTTGATTGCAGTACATACAGCAGATACACACAAAGTTAAGGCAAGATAATGGTCACATACAGTCCAGATGATACATACACATTGTGCATGTGCAGATGTGGGATGTACCAGAATGCATCTCAGGGCAAGGAATATTACTACATTACTACAGTATGTACAACACAACAACAACAGTCAGTTCTTTACAACAATGAGGTATTTATTGTGTGGTAATCAGAATCAGAATAAGAAAGATCTTTATTGGCAAGTATGGAATTTGTCCTTGGTATGTGAGTGTATCCTGATATAACATGTAACAAGCAAGACACTATTCAATTATGTACACCTGACTTTCTACACATAATTATAACAGCAGACCGTCTACCTGTAGACAGAAGCTGTATGGAATGGGGATATAGGGGTGGAATAAATAAGTACAAAAAATGTATGTGAATATGAGAAAAGTGTGATAGAGTCACAATGACTGGGGAAGGGTGCAAGGTAAAATGTTTATATCCATTTGAAATGCCATTTGCAAAAAAATTTGGACATCAAGGTGACTGCAGCGACTCTTCAGTGACAACCAGATTTATCCCTGTATGAAAGCAGCTGGCGTTTCTGTGTAACATAACATCTTCAGACTGGCAGTGTGTATTTTCCAAAACGGCACACTTTCTCCAAACAGCGAGAGTGGAATGGGTAACGCCTTAATCGACAATAGAATCTCACATTTACACTCCAGTCGCACGGAGAAAGCGCGATGCATTCGGTATGACAGCTGACAGAGGCATAAAACAGTGTCAGTTTGCACTTTAGAAACACTGGTTAATCTCAGTGTTAACATGGAAATACAAAAAAACGGTGCCACATCTCAAATTCTTGTCTTTTTTTCCAAGGAAAAACCCAAATGATCCAAGTCTTTAATTTGACTCAGAATAGCGAAAACGAGTCATCTGGACAATTAAACTTTTAACTAAGAGGCACTTCGCATGTGTCATATGTTTTCAGCATATACCCATAAATAGATTATACTGATTTGTGCGATTTAATCATTTTTATCAGCTTATCAACAGCAGGCAATGCCATCTGTTATGAAAAGGATTTATATGTCTGCATACATGTAGAGATGAGAAATGTGAGATTTATTATTGAACTTTAATGCTACATTTATTTCACATAATTGTTTCTTGGTAAACAGTAGCTTTTCTATTAGTCAGGTAAAGGAACAGGTCACTAACTCTGGTTTTAGCTGATCTGTAGGTAATATAGCAGTGCTCAGTAACTGACTTTATTTAGTGCCTGACTAACCATCTTTATATAGATTTATTTTCATTATATTCACTGATATTGAATGTTGCATTGCCCTGGTAATAATACAACTTCAAAAACCTCAAAAATGTACAATCTTACTAAAACAATATTTTTTATGAAATACTCATTTCCCAGCAGACCGAATGGAATAATAGCTTCCAGTCCTGATCCCATTCCTGCTGGAAAACAAAGGCGACCTCAAATCATTGGTCTTTATTTAATATGAATATTGGTCAAGTGATGTTATCATGCTTGAATTAAAAAAGCAACATATTACAGCGGATGATGTCATTAAAGGACACTGTAAAACGATAAAAAAAAGGACTGATATTGTTGGTAATAATCCTGCATCAGGAAATGCCTTTGCAGTGAACAGAAGAGTCTGTTTTTTTGCTTACCACAAATATTTCCTGAAGGTCTGGCAAGTGGAAAGTAACTTTTACTGTCTCTGTTTAAGGAATTTGAGAACTTGCGGCACGGTGGATGTCAACCCTCCACATTCCTGGATCCTGTAGGCATCATAATTGTGTTTCTGTTTGGATTTTATTCTTATAATTTGTTCATCTGTCGTCATCACATAAATATACTAGACTTCCATCCAGCTGCATCTGAGAATCAAAGTCATTATCCATATAGCATTGTGGGCATGTATCCATATAGTGTAAATGTATCATTTTTCAGCTGATTTGAATAGTTGTCTTATGAGGTTCTTGCCTTGTTTGGAAGACACTGTAACTCTTGCTTCATTACTGCTTACACTTGTACCTGGACATTCACTAGAAGCTCAGTCTAGCCACACTTAAGTCTAGCCGACACCTTGACATCCGTATATTTGTAATGTGTTACATGCCTCCCTTGTACATCAGTTTTGAGAGAAGCATCTGGCAAGTGAATGTAAATATCTGAACTTGACACGTTAGTGTTGAAGGTAATTGACATTCATTCTGCATCCCAAATCCTTATCTGTCTGTGGTAAACAGGTGATCAGTTAATAAGTATAATCGTGTTCAGAGTTCGACTTTCACTGTGATGTCACCATCTCCCTCAATTGTCATCAGGTTGCCACAGACATCCATTGCTTAACGCTACTCTTTTACTCTAGCAAGGACGAAAGAAGAAAAGACAAAGCCAAGGGCTTTCCGATATCGGGTTTCAGTCATAATCTTTGGTTCTCCATGAGTAAACACTGGGGTAATGACCTGCTTAGTGGGCGTGCCTTGTGAATTTCTTCATGGAAGACGTTTGTGAGATGCTTGGGTAATAGAAGTTTCCACCATTAATGTCATTATTCCATAATGCCATTTTCTCAAAACGTTTTTTAAAAATCTTGATATCATAACTATACAAATGTTGTCATTCTTCTCTATATGAACAGGAATCTGTCCAGGGAGCCACTCTCTTTCATGTTTACGGTCTATTTTTTGTGGTCTTCAAATCCCAGGAGGGGAACTTTGAGCTTGAATTGTACATTTTATTTGCCCATTTTGCCTAATTTGTTTCAACAAATGTCTATATAAGGAAAACAAAGAACCTTTTAAAAAACGTGAAGTTAGCACATTTTTGTTACTATTTTAAACAGTAGAGTTATAAAGCATTTAGAAAAAATAAATTAATTTGTTTTCTTTTCTTTAGTCTTACTGTGTGTTGAAGAAATTGGATGGCAAAATCATAAAATATTTGTGTAGCTGAAATTCTGAAGCCTAATGACTAAATTCACATTTACTGCTAAATGTAGACTAGCTTTAGTTGATATTCCACTTCTTTGAAATTATTATGTAAATCAGTCATTCTAGCACAATGTACAGTTTACTATTCTACTTTTGATAACAGGTTTGCTGTCGAGATAACATATTAAATGAGCAGGTGAAAGTTATTCATTTGATCTCCGTTGTTGGGCTGAAATCAAGCACAAAACTTCACTATGAAACCAAATCGTATATCATTTCCTGCATAATAAAAGTAGTTATGCTTCCCTTAAAATACACATCAGTGGGCCTGTAAATCACACTAAAGTTACAAAAACAGGCTAAACATTGATCTTGTAGTGAAAATGGCCCCAACACGGTGCATCTCATGTTCTAAAGCAAACGGTACATACAGCCAAATTTAGGCTACAAGCTTCCTCAGCCAGTCAGACAGACAAAAACACTGGCATTCTTCTTCACTGGCCCTGAAATATTTCAGTGATGAGAGTGAATATGTAAACAGACATACACTGCCTCCACACTTTCTCATGCACCAACATGATCACGCCAAATCTGATTCAAAGCTAAGATGCAATGTAGAACTTCAGATATATTTATGCCTGATAATACAAAACAGATGAATGTTTACACATGGAATGTATTACATCTGTTTACTTGCATTGAAGGCATCGTGTCTATTCCAATAAAATGGGTATAACATGCTAAAGACTAGTCAGGTGACTGCTAGCTTTGTTAGTTTTTCATGGCATATTGCATCCTAAATTTATAAATAAAACTCTCCCAGACGTCTTTGTTCTCCAGCCTTTTCTCATTTTCTTGGTTGCTTATGTACAAGAAAACTGTTAGATCAGTTGTTCCAGCTGACTTTTAGCATCATTTGTACAATAGTCAACATCTGCAAAAAATATTGCAGAAAGCAAATCTTGTTAATGCAGATCTGGCATGGCGCAGTCGGGGGCCGATTGGTGGCTCTGAGGCTATGGATCTGCCCCAGGAATCATTCAGACTGGTGTGGTGTTGAGGTATCACCCACTGCACGGCTGCACACAGGTTCTCATCCCTGAGGTGCTTTGTCATGTGGTGGGTGTGGCAATGCACTGTAATCAGTATGTGGTCCTTACCTCCTCGTCAATTTGACTGATAACCTCACAAACATCACTCACCAATAACCATCATTAAACCGTAGTGGTTTTTACAAACTTAAAACTGGTAACTTTATCTAAACAGTAATAACTTACAACAAGCTTGAATGAAGACTAAATGAACTTAAAGCTTTAGTAGTTATAGAAATTGAATTAATTTGGTCCATAATAAGAATCAGAGAAGATGGACACCCTCTGTCCAGGGCTCCGTTCATATTACTCGGATCACATAAATGAAGCCATTAATCTGAAGAAAACGTTGGGAAATCTGGAGCTATAAAATCTTCTATTTTAACCAAAATGCCTAATGCAGTTCTTGGTCTTTTGGCATCATTTGTACAATAGTCAACAACATCTGCAGAAAGCAAATTTTGTTAAAGTGGGTATGGAATGGTGCAGCCATCCTTAAAATTAGGACAGGGCATTTTCGAGGTCAACTTGGCTATCCGTGATCTGGACAGACCTGTAGAGGTCAGGGCTTAGCAGCTGTGGTGTTTACCACTGTTCAAACACGCACCTGCAGTGAGGCCCCCTGTTAGCCACAGACAGTTAATACACTCAATATTAAATAAATGGGTTCTTTATTTAGTAAATTTTGATGTAGCATGTTCTGCTAACCAGCTAGCTAGCAAGGATCTAGTGCCCTAGTTGCTAGCTATTCATTGTAGCTTTTGAAACATAGTGTAGCACAGCAACTCAAAGGTCATGGGTGTAACTTCAGACAGGACAGACAAACTGTAACCCTTCACTTTACTGTAAGTTGCTTTGGATGCTTTTGGAATTCAATTTATTTTATTTATATAGCGCATGGGGCAGCATGGTGGTGCAGTGGTTAGTACTGTTGCCTCACACCTCTGGGACCTGGGTTTGAGTCTCTGCCTGGGTTACATGTGTGTGGAGTTTGCATGTTCTCC
>JABFEB020000079.1:14833546-14847922 GCA_019775895.2 Stomatorhinus ivindoensis
TGACTGGTGTGTGAGTGTGCCCTGCGATGGGCTGGCCCCCAGTCCAGGGTTGTTCCCTGCCTCGTGCCCATTGCTTCTGGGATAGGCTCTAGACCCCCTGTGACCCAGTAGGATAAGCGGGTATAGAACATGGATGGATGCATGGATATATAGTGCATTTAACAGTCACTGTCACAGAGCACTTCACATAAAACCGGCCAGATCTCCCACCAAACAAGCCTGTAATGACAGTGGCAGGGAAAACTCCCTCTAGCAGGAAGGAACCTGGACTCAGATGGGGCCTCCATCCTCCTCTGGGTGAACGGGGTGCATGAAACTGTATAAATGTGTGCATGAAAATGTGTAAATGTGCGCATGAAAATGTATAAATGTGTGCATGAAACTGTGTAAATGTGCGCATGAAAATGTGTAAATGTGCGCATGAAAATGTGTAAATGTGCGCATGAAAATGTGTAAAAGCATCCTAAAAAATATTAATGGGGGGGGGAAATGTGACTTTTCGAGTGGAACAACACAATGCGGGGGGGGGGTGAGTGGACATGCCACGCAGGTTGGAATCACCATAACCTGGCCTCTGCGGTCCTGCGACTCCAGCTAGGTAGCACTTTATGGTGAGCTGGCAGGGTGGGTCACGGCGCCCCCATTGCATCCTTTTATGGAGCTCCAAGCCAGTTGAGACCTAAATGAAACAGCAGTTTAGCTCAGAACACCACCCTAACTGTCCGCAGCTGAGCTAAAAATAACTCAGCTTGGGACCAGGCACCAGCCCATAATAGTAATGCAATGAAAATCTTTTTAAAAGAACTGCCATACATAATCCAGGCCCAACCATCCAAGAATTCCTTGAGGTTCCATGGAAAAATCCAGGCTTCCCCAGAATCAAAGAGTCCATGATTGTTCCCACAACAAGCCAAAAATGTATTCATTTACATGGCATTTACATTTACAGAACTGTGTTTAGCAGATGCCTTTCTCCAAAGCACTGTATATGTCAGGCAAAGAGCACATTACGCACACACAGCTGTCAAGGGGGCACCTGGGCATATGTGCAGCTATGCTGAGCTTCCAGTGAATGTCCAGGTACTGGAGCGAGGGCTACAAGACAACTACAAAACAAGCTTTAACAAAACAAGAACCTACCAAGACTATTGTTCAAGGTGCAGCATTAAGAGCATTCAAGGAACATGCAGTGGTGGGGGCTAGTAGGGGTCCTCCTGGAACAGATGGGTCTTGACTCAGTCTTGAAGATGGAGAGGGAGGCTGATGAATGGATGTGGTTCCGCATCTCATTCCACCGCCGGGGGACCACAGGAAACACATGAACATACCCCAAAATTCTACCCCTTCCCTTTCTCTTTCTGTAAGGAATCTCTGTCTCGGGCTTTTCCAGAGTCACTGTCGGCTCCTCGTCAGCCCCTACCGACGACTCAGCGTGATGCCGGCTCCGGTGACAGGAACGCCTGGGCAGCGGCACCAGCAAGCCCCACGCCGGCGTTCTCCCCGCTCCTGTTCGGTGGAAGATTAATTGTGCGACTCGAGCGCGGCACATTTACGGATGTTACATTTACAAAGATGTACGATTTGCTCGGATGAAAGGCCGGAGGGAGAGTCATGGGAACAATTCACTGGCAGCAGCAGGCTTGTTTGATGATCACTGTACGTCTGCAAAACAAACTCCATTTACTGTGGGACAAACCAAGGCCTTATACACTATTTCTGCTTGTTCTCCGTGGGAAACCAAATTTATTAAGTGAAATGACTGAATTCACTCATTCATGCAGATTTTAGAAGTTGGCAATGACTGTCTGTAATACTGAAGCGGTCATTTTAAATAGTTACATCTCAATTTGGTCGAAGAAAGTGCACATCGAGAACATCATAGCCACTTAGTTTCTCATACTGGACAAAATCAGGTGATGACTGTAAGCATTTATTAGTATTGTATTTCAGACTTATAATAGCAATGATAAAGGTCAGAAGAGAATGAGCAGACTTGTTAAAGCTGACAAGGCATCAAATGCAAAGATAACAACTCAGTACAACAGTGATGTGCAGAAAGCTATTGCCCTATGGTCATCTAGCCTAGAAATGGTTCAGGAGGGGTATCTAATGTACTCTTCTGTTATATCTCTGTTTAACTCTCTTTATTGCCTTCCTATAGGCACTTACATCAAGACCAAGACCATGGTTCTGGCTTTCAGAGCCATAAATGGACTGGCACCAATCTGCCTCCTTAAGAGCTTCTTATGTCTCTTCCCGCCCCCATTGGTTAGCAAGCCAACGTCGCCCGGAGCTCCCTTCGCCATGGGAGAAACGTTTCTTATGTGTGCTTAGCCAACTAGGGAGGGAGCTGCTACGTCACATCCAATCATCAGACTTTCTTCCCACCATCGAGAAACACCCCAAGACCCACCTATTGCAGAAACATCTCTACTAGACCACACCACCGCACCTTCCCTGTATGATCTCAGTGCTGCACTTTGTCTTATCAGGTTCTTACTTTTCTTTGGGAGATGTTGTGTAGCTCTTGTTCCAGTACTGATCCCACTTGTTACTGGGCATTCACTGGATGCTCTGCATGACTGGATTTATGCTTAGTGGGTTCCTTGACAGCCAAACATCTGTAATGTGCTGCTAGCCTCACATATGCATCACTGTGGATGGAACTGTCTGTTAAATAAAGTAAAATGCAAATGCAATAAAGTGGACCATGAGCCAATGACATTTAAAGCTGTGGTCTGTTTATAATCATCGAATAGTTGTTATTTGATTGTTTAATCAGATATTGAATCTTTATTGTTTTTTTCTTTCCCACAAAGCAATAGCATTTTCAATGTCATAAAAGAGAAAAATACAATGACACATTTCTTTCTCCATTTAAAAGCAAAAATGCTTAAGTTTCAGCCATTACAGGTGCTTGAATAGTGGAAATCGTGTGATCTGAGTCACCTGATCAGCATTTGTAGCATAGTTTGCAGGTGGTGGGATTCTGACCTAGTTCTGTAGCCCTAGGCCTGTTGTGATATTGACCAAAGCACTTAACTGGAGTTATTTCCTTAAATTATATGTCTCTATAACAGGGACTTAAAATATGATATGCTAGCCTTTTTGGATAAATACACCTGTCAAGAGGCCAGATTAAACCTGAGAGTTGTAAATCATGAGTGATGTTTACTGACAACTGAATTAATCTATTTCAGTATAACATGAGTCAGACATATTTCTGCAAAGAAAGTAATTGGAAAAAGCTGATGTTTCTGGTTGTTCCACAACAAATACAAAACAGAGACATTTGGAACAGATCTGGCTTTAGCGAGCCTGAGTCATTCCCCAATTATGTCCTTTCAGTTCCAAAGACATGAGTGTCTTATGGTCTGGAATGCTTCTTTACTGCATTTGAAAATTGCATCAAAAAACAAATTCAGTGCTTTATCAAGGTCTAATGAATGAATTCCACTGGAAAGGAAATCAGGACCTTACATCTTTCTCAATGGAGGTCTTTACTAGCCATCCCATCCTTCATATAATATAACTGAGAATGGGAATTAGCATTTGGGAAACATTGTCACGGACATCCTAAATAGTTACACTGGTGACAAGTCTGTAGAGAATTGGATGAGGGTTATTTTATATTTTTGCTTCAGTGTTTATATATATATATATATATATATATATATGGGCATTTTCTTTGGGGGGGGGGGGGTAAATTTAAACATGCACAAAGTGTAACAAAACAGGGTCCAAAGCGTGAAACTTCACTTCCACAATTTTAATGCATGTGAATTGTATTTAATTGCACAACATTATGCATAATTGGACGGTAGTGTAATAATTGTCATTTGATAAATATGAAACCCAATATTAAGGATGTTTCAACACATGACTTAATAAAATGCTATTTGCAGGCATTGAGAGAGATATTAAATCATCTTCTGTGAGTGTTTTTTTCTGGAAGCATATTGGTTTTTGTGCTTCAGGGCAGAGGTCACCTTGTATCCTATGTTCTAGCCATTTATCCACAACCTATTCCAGACAGTACGAAGCAGAGGGAGGGATAGGGATGGAGCATTTTGGAGCATTTAATCAAGTGCATGTATTTGGGCTAGAAGAGGAAACACATTCACCAGAAGGAAAGAACACAAACTTCACTCACAAGGTAGGGCTGGGATTCAAACCCACAACCCCAGATGCATAAGGCTACGCTTCTACCCACCCATCCACTGTGCCAAGTAACATGAACACCAATCCATGCTTATTTCAACCATTTGTTTTTGAGTCAAAATTTAAAACAATGAAGAAATAAAAAATAAGGAAAATGTTCCTGCTCAACACACAAGCAAGTTTTGACTCTGAGACCCTAAACCCCAGAAGGTACAGACTGCCAAAATCATGGCTCGTGGTTCTTATACTGTGCAAAAAAGCACCTCATTCCAGCTTATTCTGAAACAAGCTCAGGAAGGGCGGCTACCATGAGTTTTTGACAGGAGTGCCCTACAGACCGAGAGGCACAATCGTGAATTGCTACAAACCAAAAAACAATAGTAGAGATCATTTCAAACCACAATCTTCAAATAGTCATTCTATAAGACTTGCCTTTTGATACGGTTGTCCCCCTGTGACTTACACAGTTCTGGCTGCTTTATGAAGATCCTGCATTTCTTTTCAAGGTTATTTAATCTCCATGCTGTCCTCCCCCCCTCTCTCTGCAGAAATGGTTATTAAAAAATGCCACTGTATGGGAGGCTATGTAGTTCAATGTATTCTAACAGAGAGACATGTGTAGCTGTATAATCACATGGGTTAGGAGAACATGCTGATTATAGTGCATTGCCACACACGCTACACAAAGAACCACCTCAAGGATGAGATCCCAAGTGCAGCTGATACCTCAGCGCCACACTAGTTCAAATGGAACAGTGTGACTTTTTCCGGTGGCTGGAGTGCCAAACCGGCCACCAACCCCCAAGTTTCCCCTGTAAGTTGGAGGATCTCCTTATAGGGCTGGATGTAGATTAATGTCACACCCGGGATGAAGCAATTGCAGGTCAAGGGCTCGACAGAGTAAGGTCACTCCTGGCATTCATGGGATTCAAACCAGCAACCCTTCAATTGCAGGCACAGATCCAAAGCTATAGAGCAACCACTCCAGCTGTGCATTCATGTAAATTAATTTGATGTCTTTTCTCTGAGCAATTCATGGCATCTCTCGTATCACAGAATCATTGTATAAATTATGATGTTGGATGAGTAGGTGGAAATTACTGGAAAAGTGAGAGACATCCGTTGATGACACCATGCATGATGACTGATAAAGTGTAGCAACTTTCCTGATCAGACAAGCCTTGTGGATGTCAGAGCAAATAACATAATAGCTGTAGCACTTTGTAGCCAAAAACCATTATATTACTTTTTGGCATAAAATAAAACATTTTCCCTCTAATGGTCTTTCATACCTGGTCCAGAGATGATTTCAGATCCAGCGTTGAGTGTTACATCAGTTCCATTCTACTAGGAAGAAAATTGTTTGTTTTTGTATAAAAACACATTATTTGGAACAAATTATTTGCTGCAGTATGAGGAAAAATTACTACAGAAATATATTTCAAATTAAGTTCTGATAACCTCAAGAGAAGATTTTTCTTACAGGAAAAAAATTGCCAGAAATGCATGGTGATTCTTACCGTTGGTAAATAATCTGGCCTGATGATAACATGACAGAGTTTAATAATATTTATTTATCCTTTTTTTTCTCCAGGTATTCTTTGTGTGATTATAGCGGCACAGGCCCAGAACTTTCCCAGAACAATGAGCAACACGATTCCATTTGAAAGACAAAACTTGTGTGTAATTACTGTTTCCATGTAAATGACCCTGAAGCAGCGCTGAATATTATTTTCTGAGAAATGTTTATTTTACTATCGCTGTCAGGGTCATCTATCATGCTTTTGGATGGAATCGCTCGTGTTCAGAATGTTGATTTATAAATGGATAGGAAAGCAGCCCGATGAGGTGGGCACCCATCATTTTAAAATGAGCCCTGTGTAACATATTATTCCAATAAGTGCACGCGCATACACACACAAAGACACATAGATGGAAAATATCACTTCTTGTTATGTGTGGGACATTGCTTTAAAAGCTGTATCTCCAGTTTATAGGTACTGGGTGCTTGGTCGGTAGTTTTCATTGGCTGACACCCAGGCATCCTGATTCTGTCAGGACCTAGCTATAGGTGTCCAAAGTGTGCCTGTCTGAAAGGCTGAGAGTCAGGACCCAAGAACAGAGCAGGGAGTGAAGAGCAGAGTCACATGGGTGCAGCTTATGTGGTCAGCGTAGTCAAATTCAGGATTCATAAAAGTACTGACACTTCAGTTCTGGCCTATAAGAAGATGCTTCCTCTGTTTAGATAGGGCCCTTACATAAATGACATGCAAAAACTATAGAAAGTATTGTTGTTAAAAAAAATAAACATTGCCCTCTAGTGGATCGGTGGACTCAAAATAGCAAGATAAAAGGTAGATGGATAATGAATAAAATTCTGTAAAATGCTCTGTGAAATGATGTATGGGCATGAAAACATGGCTATTGTTTGCCAATTCAAGCTTAAAAGATTGGCTTTCATACCCACAACCAAAAATGTATGCCTGCCAATATAAATTCATTCCTAAAATCAAAACAGATATCAGAATCCATAGGCTGAGGCTTATAAAAGTTCAAAGTATTGTGCAATTAGCTGCAGCTTTCCATAAAATATCTATTTAAAGTAATAGAAAAATTACAAATCTGGGCTACACATGCAGGATGATGCTAAAAGTGATGCGTCCCTCAGCGTGTTAGGGCTCTGTGCCCATGATAGGAAGTTTAGTAGTTCACATCCCGTGGTCAGCAGAGTGATGTCACCATGGGACCCCTAACCGAGGCCCTTAACCCCAATTGCCTCAGGACGTGACTGACCCGGCTCTCACTTGGTTGTACATGACTTTGTGTAGGAGTTTCTGCTAAATGGATAGTATGGCCACTATCACAGAGCAGCTTCATGTTTCAGGTCCAGTATTGGACAATGAGCTTAGATACAGTGAACAGCAAATCATGTGCTCTTGTTTCAATACAAAGACATTCGCAGCTTCAGTAGAAATAAAGACCAGCTCAGCTTTCCTGAAATGCGCTTATCAGTCTGACACAGAATGAACAGCAGGAATTCGGCTTTCGGTTAGAGTAACTCACCCAATACCACCACCATATACGTATAACCCCATACTACCACCATATATGTATAGCGGAGAGGTATGTTGCGAGGAAAATCCATTCAGCCGTGAAGCTTAATGTCTAATTTCAAGCATGGTGTGCTGTGAGAACTCAGGGGTGGGGGAGTAGAGAAGAATGGGAAGATTATACAAATTGTTGTACGGCTTAAAAAATAATAATCTAATCTTTTACAAACAGAAAAGGCTGGAAAATCAGACCTGAACTTAAATCTTCAGACGCCCTTGTGCCTTTCTGTGCAGCTGAATTTTAAAACAGTCAATATAGTTTCTAAATAGGGCCCAGCTGTGCAGTATTGATCATGTTCATTTTGAAGCAAAGTGAGCCTGGTAACTCTTCTAAAAACTCTGCCCTCAGTTAAAAAAATTAACAGAAAGTGGATTTATTTATACAGCACTTTTCACAGATAAAGGTCACAAGGCACTGAATAACATGAATATATGACTACAGAAATCTAAGCAACATAAATCAGAAATAAAACCACAATCATATTATCCAAAAGGCTTCTTAAACTGAAATGTTTTGAGTTGCTTTTTAAATGTCAGTTGATGGAGCAGATCTTAGAGATACTGAAGGACTGTTCCATGACCTTGGGACCACAGACCGAAATGCAGGAGCCGCAGGGGTGTTTGATCGGGTCTGTGGAACTGAAAGGAAACGCAAGTGAGTAGATGTGAGTGCAGCCGCAGGAAGGACGCTGCAGAGGGGCCGTCCCGAGCTCCTTCGGTAGCTCTGCTGGCAGTTTGAAGCTGTAGTAGCATAAGGTTGGGCATCCATAGATGGCCAGTTTGAATCTGGCTTAGAGGAGCGTGAGTTTAACACTGTTTGGTGTGTAGCTCAGCAGGTTAGGATGCTACACCCGTGATCGGAAGAAAATCGCAAGGTTGGCACAGTGACGTCACTGGTGGGCCCCGGAAAAAGACCCATATTCCCAACTGCCCCCGGGACTGTCTGGCCCCGCTTTCTCAAAAATGTGCTTTGCTTTGCATGCTAGTGTTTGCTAAATAAATGTAAAATGGAATTGCAATGGCTGTTTCTATAGTGTCCTTCAATTTGAAATCACGAGTTTTTGAGTGTTTGCTATCCTCCCCCTTACGTTATCAGGCAGTCATAGCTATGGAGTAGCTTTCTCCCAGTAGATAGATTACATTGTCAACGCTCCACTTGACATTCTGTCATCAGAGTGGCACAGAGGCATGCTAATTAATTTGCTTTTACAAGTCAAGGAGAAGATGATTTTTACTAGAAGGACTGCACTCCAGCAGCCTTCAGAAGGTAATTGACTTGCCGAGAGACAAACCTTGGGAAATTCCAAAACTAAATTGAATCTTATGAGCAAATTACTATCGAAAGACACCAAAATGTGGACAAATGAGATTCCTTCGGCAAACCTGATGCTCAGCTCAACCTGTTTTCTGAAGCTACATCGACCTGCTATACATTAAGAAGCATGTATCCTCCGTTAAGCAGAGGGTGCGTTGGAGTGGTCCCGGTCTCTGCAAGTGAGGTCCCTCTGCTGCTCCAAATCCTGGATTTTCAGAGCAAATTTGCAGTTGGGCCCCTGAGCGAGGCCGCTAACCCCTTGTTGCTTCAGGCACCGTATGACCCTGCTTTCACAATTGTGCGGCACTTTGATTAAACGCATCTGCCAAATAAATGTAACGTGGGTAGTGATTCAGATGGATGCTTCAGACTGTTAAACAACTACTCCAAGGACATTCACTTATTTAATATATTTGTGTCACTCACCTCGCTGCTTAAACTCATCCATTACGTGGATATTTTTTAAAAGCCGAGAGGTCAAACTTATGCGCAGAGGAGATGCCATATAAAGTGATTCACTTTTCTGCAAATGCAGAGAGTTGCTTCTTCTCATGTCAGGTACGCTTCTGAGTGGAATGTGTTTTACAGATAGCCGAAGTGTACCGGCGATATCGTTCCCTGATTGTCTCTCGAAAGATGCAAAGCGTGATGTTAAAGAATTATCACTCAGAATGCTGCCGGCTGACTTTATCAGCGACGGCCCAGCAGATTATGTCTTGTCAAAATTGCAGAAAATAAAATATCACGGGTTGGTAGGATAAAAAGATTATTTTTTATATAATAAAATGCATATATAGCAGATCTATAAAGACAGTCATAATTAGCGGATGCTATCAAAGTAGCGCAAAATGATTGCATTGAGAGTGTTTCTGAATAACTTAATTTTTTTTCCCTCCTTTGATCTTCTCTGGTGGAGTATCTTTGATCTGATCAAGCGCACACTGACAACTGATCTTTTTAAGGGGAAAAAGTGAAGCCTAGTTAAAGTATCCAGAAATCCATTTTAATTTAAACTTTAAAAACAACAAAGTGCAGCCCTGCAATATATATATTTAAAGCAATCCTGTTTGTTTGTATTGGAAAATGTTTTTTTCTTCCATCACCAAGCAACATGTCATGGAACAGTAGGAATTATGTGCTCTGAAGATTGTTTGGCAGATAACAGTAGCAACACCCACCACATGTGTGGCTGGTTATCTTCTGGACAGGTACTGCTGTGGTATTCGTAAGAGAGAGGCTATGGAACATCTCCATAAGACTTCTCAAACTGACATTCCGGAGTTCCCCGTGAGTCATAGTACGGTGAAATCCCCCCTGGGAAGTGTAGAAGCACATTACGTATGTGCAGAAATCTCATCCATACAGCCATCTTTTAACTTCTCATACAGTACATGGTCAGAGGGGCACAGGACCTACGTATAAGGCACAAGGCATAGTACCAGGGCTTGTGTCGCAGCAAATCTGAGTAGGAATTTGTGAACTGGTTTAGAGATACCCAGATGGATCCGGCTTTTGATGTACATTGTGGCTTTATGGCTTGGAACATAATTCTCTCTCTTAAGGTGGGTGACGTCCCATGGTTCAAATCGAGGATGAGTGCCGTCTTTATATACCTACACCTTCTGGAATATTTTCTATCATTTCTGACTCCAAATTTGGGGAAGTGGTTCGTGGTGCAGTGGTTCGGGTGTCGTGCTTCTGATCAGAAGGTCACTGCTTCATTTCTCAGCAAAGTAACGTCGCTATTGAGCTTTTAAGCCCCTAATCGCCAGTTTGCTCCAGTCACCATCTGACACTGCTGTTTTAAATGAACAGCCCATTGTATGATGTCCTGAGGGCATGTTTAGAAATAAGTACAGTATAAATTGTGTTTCATCATCCTCCCCGGGCCTGCTGCAGGTCCTCTACCCCCCGCCCCCACAAGATATTCTGTTTTCTGTGTCTAATGTGCCTATAGGATGCAATTGCTCTGTGTGAGCACATCTGGCAGAGAACTGATGTCCCATCCAGTGTACCACCCCCAAACCTAGATCCCATTCCTCCAAAAATGCGACAGAAACACATTTGACTGTATGGGACTTACCAACTTTACCAAGAAGAATCTAACTAACATAGTACATTAACTTTTCCTAGCAAGATTATTCTGACAGCCTATTTGGCAAAAACACATGAGGCTGGGCCAGGGGCGGAGCTACAAGGGCACTGGCCCCGGGGTGCCCCCTCCACTGGCACTCATAATTCAAAACATATCACTGGATAATGATTAATGATAAATGAAAAGTTTGCCCCCTTCTGTATAAATTATGGCCACTCTTATGCCCCTACCGTGAAAAGTCTGAGACCCATGCCTGGGAAAGGTGCTGAATTTATTTGCAGAGCAACGAGAGAAGAATTATTTTGCCTCCAGTTTTTGCATCATTGCAGTTAATTCAGACACAGTCAGAGTCGCTGTATCATTGAGGTGCTGTTGATGGTCACGTTACTTTTAGCGTGAATTCGGAGGGATGAAACAGGCTAATGGCAAAAAGATTTTTGTAAAATGTGGATTTTTTTGTAGAAATTACAGTCTCCTGTCACAGATGATGATGATGATGGTCTTCATCATCATTATGATAATATTGTTGCTGTTAAAGGCAGCTCCAGCACAGGCAGGTCATCTCTAAATGATTCTCTCTCTTTTGGTAGGCGAGGTCTCTGGTTCAAGTCCTGGATGTGCCCCCAAGTCATCCTGTTAGACCTGGGATTTGACCTGGCAACCTTCCAATCACAGCATCCTATCCTGCTAAGCCACACACCTCCTGCTGCCGTGCTGGCCTTAAACCCTGAGATCCCTTCTACTCCAAGCTGGAATTTTGCTGTGCTTGGCTAGAGCAACATTCCAGAGACCCATGATAGCCTGGAGTCATTATGGTTCCAAGAGGTATGAAATTCTGGACCCGTTTGGGTCTTTCTTATTGTCTGGCTAATGAAGCAGCCACATTGACTTACTGTGGGCCGTCTTGTTATCCCAGCCTCGAATGTTGTCTTGTACCCAAAACAAACTAGAAGGTTTTCTTTTCCGACTTTACAATGCAGAATGTTTTTTTGGGACCGAACAGCCCCTCAAGTGTATTAGGCTTTGAAAACATGGCCCCTGTTTCTTGTTTTACAAACGGGAAACCGCAGGCCCCTTTAAAGGGCTGTTGCTCTGGCTTTTCAAACTCCAGGAAATTTGACCTCAGTGAAAACAAGACTGTAGTTCTAAAGTTGCCACTCCACATAGCAGACACCTGTTAATGTTTTAGTGGCCTACGGGTGGCAGTAGTCATTTGTTCTTAAAGGCACGCACCTTTCCTGAAGCTTTGCGTGCGTGATATAAATAAGAGAGTTAGTTACCGACGACCTGGCAGCTGGAAGCGGGGCTCGGATGTGGTCCGCCAAGCCGCGAAACAGCTAGAAGACGCCAGGAGGAGATCTTGCTGAGTGAATTTCGACTTTGGAATTTGCTTAGGAATTCTAAGGTTGCATTATCAGGAGCTAATGAATAGGACATTGTCCTCGTCGGACGGGATCTCAATAACCGGACATTTTCCGGGTCCTTGCTTTCACACAATCAGGTATCGACTCCAATCTGTCCCCATAATGCTCTGCTGCCTAGCAGGAATGGCGATCGCTCTGGGGACTTTTCAGCACCAATCACATCATTTACAGCATGGGGGCTCAACCAGGCCATCGTAAAGCGTTACTTGAAATCAAACAGCGGGCCGATTTCCGCCACAAAAGCCTATGTTGCTGTGTGTCCCGTCTCACGAGGGTGTCCCTGACTTGTAAGCAGTGGCACTGTGCTTTCTTATGCTTATCAGGTCAAGTTTCTGCAAAAACAACAGTGGCTAATGTTATTGCGCTATAGCAACCAGAGGCTCGGTTTTACATATCAATCATGGGGAGCAGACCATTATGTAAAAGGAGTGCATTACGGCCCCAAAGAAAACTTGTGGAAGCTGGTGGTCTTTGTTCCCGGGTAATGCCAGGCTGTCCAGTCCTCTCTTACATATTCATCGAGCTCCTTGGGCAATTATGCTCTTGTAAAGAAGAGAGATCAAATGGGAGACTGGGAGAAGTGACAGAACGGCCCAAGACGCCAGCATGTGAGTTACTGTGGTCCTCAGATTTACAGACTGTCTTCTTTTGGAGCTTCTGACACCTTGTCGCTACAGTTGCTGTGATTGGTGCACACACACATCAGGCTGTATGTGTGCAACCAGTGTGTTTAACTGTTTGTCTTGTGTAAAGCCCTCTACCTCTGCAACATGGTATAATGTAACAATCGGTAAGATGCCTTTTGTCAAAGTACCTTGGAATACCTTGGAATGTTCACATATGCCACTAGGGACTATTTCAGAAAGCCCCAGTGGTGGGATTCGAACCAACAACCCACAAAGTACAGAGGCATAGCCCACTGAGCCAGACATCCCCCCTTGCTGTCTTAGCTCAGCCATGGGGCAGCATTTTCGGAGCAAACAAATTACAGCCGACAGAATCATGTTATAAGTGGACAGGACACTTTATTTAGGAATGGGAACTAACGTTTACAAATGCAGGGATTAGGATCAAAAATGAAAGGGGTCCATGAGAAGAGACACAAACTATGCCCAGGGGGTGTGATCAGGCATCAGATGTATTTACAGGGCAGCTCAGTCATATGTGGCAGCCAGTAATACAGTCCAGGTGAAGTCACCTGACTGCATTCCACCCTGGCATGGCCACGCCCACTTTATGCACATCGTGGGTTTAATTCCTCATCTGCAGCGATGAATTAAAAGAAAAAAAACGTACTTATATAAATGAAACGCAAGTGATATTTGATCAAACTGAAAGTAAATGATTACGTTTAGCTCTTTCAGCTGTCCTGAGAGATTATCTACGGACGATTTTCCATCGATGTGAAGGAATTCTGTTTGTCGTCCAGACTCAGCTACCAATTTGTGGTGTAAAATAGGGGAAATTCCAGTTGTTTTCTGTGTGTTTCGTAGTCTAACCTTTAATGAGCTGTGTGATGTGTGTTTTCCTTTAATATCTTATTTCCTGTCTTGCCACTGGGGGCACCCTGACTTCACAGCTGAGGCTTGCCCTCGATTATTTCTAAACAAACAGCGCCATGAGGGTGTGCACGTCATCCCAAGGACGGCTCATTTGTACGAACTCCTGTGTCCGTGTCTCCGCAGCAAACTATGGCAGTCGTGAGTTTGGGAGACGCTAATAAATTAGCCTTTTAGCAGTTCTTTGATAGCTGTCTCAGGGAGTATTTTAAATGAATAGGAGAGGAAGCCGTGCTGATTTACACCTGCTCCCTGTCCCTTAGGAGCGGTGTTTACCACGCAAACTGTACATTTGTGTGGCGCCCCCTGTTGGCTGCAAAACGGTCACTACACTAAATATCAAAAAAACACATTCCCTATTTATGGGATGCCGAAGTAGTATGTTCTGCTGTCCAGATAGCTTGGGGTGCATTGGGTCCATAGGAAAAACGAACGTGACTGTTCTGCTGTCAGATTCCCGACCTCTATGACCCTGTTCAGGCCAGGCATACTAGACATATATCAAATTCGCCCCATGAAAGACCAAATGCCAGGGTCACTGTCAAGAGATGGATTCAGCCCAACCTGCACCTGTCCTGTACCCGAACAGCTAGGGACTCTTACCGCATTTCTGTCATGAGATCGCATCATCATGTGGACCTACAGTCAGGTCCATAAATATTGGGACATCGACACAATGCTAACATTTTTGGCTCTATACACCACCACAATG
>JABFEB020000079.1:14848487-14874753 GCA_019775895.2 Stomatorhinus ivindoensis
TTATACATTTCAATACTTGGTTGCAAATCCTTTGCAGTCAATTACAGCCTGAAGTCTGGAACACATAGACATCACCATTTAGATAGAAGCCGTACCCCTTATCACTACATGGTCATCAAACACACGCACATTTTCATTTCACGTCGATTTTTTTAGCAGACGCCTTTGTCCAAAGAGATACACGAGTCTGGACTTGCTGATGCAGAATGACTGTCAATGACTGTCTGAGTCACATGTTTACATTTACTTTATTTGCAGATGCATTTGCCCAAAGGAGACGTACAAGTGGGACAAATAGCACATTACAAGCATATAGCTGTCGAGGTGTCGACTGGGCATATGTGCAGCTATGCTGAGCTGCCAGTGAATGTCCAGCTACAAGTGTAAGCAGTACTGGAGCAAGAGCTACACAGTGTCTTCTAAACAAGGCAAGAACCTAATAAGACAACTATTCAAATCAGCAGACATGCCCTTCGAGCATGATGAAATTATTAAAAGTGTGAAAGAGGAAAGGATCTTTGTAATTACACGTCATTTAATTCTAATTTTAATTTGAGAGACAAAAGTATTAATCAAGGGTCGATGTGATATAAAGTTATTAAAAAACTATAAGTAAACATTGACTGGGAGACAAAATATTTTAAAATTTATCACGCATTTGTGTCAAATAAAATTGTTAAAATAACTAAAAGAAATCCTTAACTGGTAGACAAATTCAAAATGTATAGCGCTTGTGTTTTATAACGCTAATAAAATAACTCAAAGAAAACATTGACTTTCTCAAGGAGATTTGGCATTGCAGTCAGTAGAGAAATGAGCCAGTTAAAATTATTATTATTGTTATATATATTCTGCCAGAATAAAAAATGTTTTCTTTTTCTGATTTTCTGAATTTGTGCCTTTTCACACAGTAAAATCTGCTGTATTAACATTAAGTCCTAATTCAAATACCTATGCTGCAAACCCAAAATGCCTAGAGATTAACTGGTCATAGTCCTCTAGCTGTAACTGGGTTATAATTTTTCTGTGAACTTACTCCCTAAGATGATTTTCCAAGACAGTTGAGGTTTATTTCCCTCCTTCCCAGTTTACATGTTCAGGTCCCACTGCTTTTACACTCACAGCGTGACATAAAATAAGTACAATTAGCCTGAATCATCCAGTTATTAAGGAATCCTGAGGACCCATAGAAAGGCCAACACACTGTGCACCAAGCTGGGGCTGGATCTGAACCCAAACTAGTCCATATGGAATGGAGATGTTTCATTCTCCTGAAGGAAATTGTCTTCTCATATATCTTCTCCTCTCATATATTTTGTCGTCTTGTAAATCTTGGTCTCTGAGACATATTTACAGATGAATGTAAGCTTGGGTCATTTCATAGGGTCAGCTCCCCAGGAGTAAATAGGATTAAGGATTCAAACCTGCAACCATCTGATGACAAGCCTGTTATTCACTGAGCCACACACTTCCATTCACACCACCATAATCAATCACCTGACATTTGTATAACTAATGCTCACTGTCAATCTATTATTATTTATGCATAAAAATGTGTCTATTGCTGGAGGTGGTCTCATTTATGAACCGAAGCTGTCTGTTTATTACTGTTTTAGCGTGGGCTGGCAGTGAAGCTAATTTACCAGAGGCTATCAGCAAACTCTGGAATTCATGTAAATTAATTAATGATACCATGCTGAGTCCGTTTAATTTTCGGCTATGGCAACAGATCAGTTTGTGATATTGCAGTTCATGAGGAGCAAATGGCATACAGGACCCTTGAACTCATTAGGAAATAAATGCCCACACTGGACCTTTCAACCAAGATGAAATTAACAGGGATACAACTGACATCTTTGGAAAAGCTGCTATGCTCATTTAGTGGCAATAATGTAAAATATCCAGTGGGGATATGAGCACTCTTCCAACATTGGGACTTGAACCAACAACCTTCTGATCACATCACAATCTTCCATGCCACTATTATGTAGTGGTGCACACTGTTGTCTTGAAGGTCTGCTGTGTTACTCCACACAGCAGTACTTGTGGAGCATTTTACATTTATTTAACACATGCTCTTATTCAAAGCCACACACATTTTGGAGAAAGCAGGGGCTTTTGGGTCCTGCTCTAAGGCCTAATGCTGACATCACTCTGCGGGTCATGGGAATTTATTTGGCAACCTTCTGATCAGACACACGGAGTCTTAACCCACGGAGCCACACATCACGCATTGTTTCTGACCCAGGCTTATGAAAAACCTAGGCAGATGCTACACAGTAACGGTGATAAGGGCTACTGTCATATTAGCGTGGCTTAAAAACACAAAGTGAAAGTGCATCGGGGCCAGTGTAAATCAGAACAAAAACATTTCACATAAAGACAGCCGCTCCCACACAGGGTGCCTGAGTTGTATCAGACGCAGTGTACAGATTACTTCACTTCAACAGTGGATCAAATGTAAGTGAAACATAGTAATCAAATAGCGATACCAGCAGGACAAGCTGCTACACTTGGGGGCTCCTGTTGTGTGGTTCAGTGGGTTAGACTGCCATGTGAATAATTAGAAGGTTGTACGTTCAAATCCTAGTATAATTGATTGATGTTATCATTGGGTCCTTGAGTAAGGTTTGTAACCCATAATTGCTCTATTGATGTTAGCCCTGTTTTCTCCAAAAGGAAAAAATGATTCTCATTTTACTATACAATTAATATGTCTAAAGCCCTACTTCTTACTAGAAGGTCTGGGGCTTTAGTCTGAAATGCATCCCTTACAAAACCTCGTTGGCCTGGACTGACATGCCATCTTCCTCAGTAACTCTCTTTTCTCCACATTTAACCTCCACAGAGTCGGGCAATCATTTTCGGGTTCACCACCAGGGTGCTCAAACGCATGTCATGAATTTCAGCAATGCGACTTGACAGGTAAATTATTCAGAAACGATTCAGCAGAACAGCGTTTCAGCTGTTGTGCAAGAGCCGTGTTACACCAGCCACAGGGCAGAGACTGTGGAGTCAGGCTTTGGCTGAGCGCGGGTTTTGTATGCTCTTCGGGACAGGTTCAGTATTACACAAATTACTAAATCAAACAGGGCGTGTTTCTGAGGGCAGTCTTTGTACCCGTTTAAAGAAACACTAATCTAATCCAGCAAATCAAGGGAAAAATGTGATAATGGAAATGTCAACTGAGACAGGCTCTATTGTCACTGATATTTGCTTTTCACTTATGCACGGTTCTGGTTAATCCCAGAAAGAAGTTGCCCTGCAAGATGTGGCCTTTGTCTCACATGCGAGATGCTGGGTGCATCCAGAGTGCCCCCTTGTGGGCAACCATGGAACTATTCACTGGGAACATGCTCAAAATTGGCCCATGGGGGTAGTAAAACCTCTATCTCAGCCTTTCTTCCCTGGTACCATATTGTCAGCTTCACACTTTGCTGAAAGTTCTGGGAAAGAGGCTCGACTTTACACTGTAGAGAATATTTTGGACTTCGTGTCTCATATACAAATGGCTGTGAAACCGTTTTTGGCTTTTTACAAATGAGTCGAGAATTCAGGGCACATGGGTATACTTCTAATAAGTCAGGAAAAGAATTCCGTTCATGGCGGCAACAAGAGGAGAATGTCAAGGCTGTTTTGGGTCTTTCTCATCCACTGAAGACTGAAAATGACTGCGAATACAATAAATTCAATGAAAATCATATTTCGCACGGTTTTTCACACTTGTGTCGAACTGATCCGTAATGACCATTGGCTGAACTTAAACGACGTCGTGCAGAGACAAAACCACATCACGTCTCCTATTGCTAAAACCTAGTGTCCCACCCTCTCTGCAGATGACAGCGTTCAGGTTTAACCAAGCTACAAAACGCTCTTTTAGCTCATGGGCTGCTTTGTCTCAAATCCCGGGGCACGGTGACTCTTTGCGATGTGTGTGTGTAGGTAGGGCTTTGAAATCAATGGCGCCCCCTACTGACTGGTTATATGCCGACAAGGTAATAGCTGCTGTTTCTGCATCTGGCACCTGCTCTCCTGCTTTGTATCGTGTCACATCTCTGAGTGATAAAAGCACCTCTGGGCCTTCCCTGCTTTCCCAAAATCTGGCCTGGCATCAGGACGTAACTGAATGCCATTAAAGGAACATTCTAGAATTTCCTTGTCAGGATAGTTCATAGTTTCTTTAACTTTTAGTCTAGATTTTTTGTTTATTGGGTTTAGGGGATTCAGAAAACCTGTCTAATTTCATTGTTGTAGCAAACCTTGAACAGAAAGTGCAATTCATTATGACTGGGGCGGTTTGTGTGGATTGTAGACCAGGGAAGTGTGTCTATCATAGGCGTAATCATTTCAGAGAAGCATATCAGTTTTCCAGAACGTTATGAGCGTGAGAGGACAAACTAAAGTAACCGTACACCTTTGTGAACTGTACTGAAATCCATTTGGGCCCAGTAGCCAAGCTTTTACCTCAGAAACTGGGGTGATTTTTATGTACATGACAATGACTGCATGGGAGAAGAATGAGAATCGGGATCCCTGCCAGAGGAGGGAACAGACACTGCCTCGATGTCATACAAAGCAGGCACGACGTCTCCTGTTACTGAAAACCACACATCTAGATGAGCCAAATTGTTACTGAGTCCCATCCAAGCCCTGATCCCTTTTTAGCATAAGTTTTTTGCGGTTTCCTCTAGGAGTGCCCAGCGTAAGTTCTGATACAGAAGTGAAACAACGCCAACTATTTGCCATTAATATACATACATTGGAATGTGCTAGTTTTCACATATCCCATCATGCTCTCCTTCTATTAGACAAATACACACATAGAGGTGAGAGTGAAGCTTAGGGTCAGACATTCATCCAGCAGCCCTGGAACATTTTTAGGAGGGTTAAGAACCTCACTCAAGAGCCTGACAGAGATGTGGCTACTCAGCCAACCGGGGGATTCAAACCAGCAACATTTCTATTACAAGGCCTGACATGCGGAGCCATGCACCACCCCAGAATATGCCCATGGGCTGAGGCATCATGCTGATATGATAACAGTAATCAACCCTTTTACCCCAACAAGGACATCAAGCACTGGCAGGCCTGAAAAAAAGTTATGTGTTTGATGGGCTTGTAGTGCCATCCTCTTCATTAGATTGTCTTTGTTCGCCCCCTACAGGCATGGCATTGGAAGGACATCAAGCCATTTAGTGAATAACAGCTTTCGTGTAAGTTAATCGGAGATAACTTACTAATATACCATTAACTATTGATCTGTTGTGTGTGTGTCAGCACATTTGACTAGTAAATGGGTAACTGTTTTTGTCACTTTCTGTGTTCATGTATGTCTGAGTTTGAGTTTTTCCACAGCTAGAGGAGAATCATATACAGTTCGCGTTCAGTGTGTGTTGTGTGTGTTTGCAGTGTTCTGTATACACAGAAACAACCATTTACCTCTATTCAAGCCACACATCTGTGTAGGACCCCTGAGGTCTGCGCCCCCTGTTGGCCACAAACAGTCACTACACTAAATATTAAATAAACACGTTCCTTGTTTAGGGGATGCTGAAGCTGCATGTTCTGCTAACCAGCTAGCTAGCTACGATCTCCTGACTCTACTCACTAGCTATTGATTGAACTTTTGAAATATCTGGGCCTAGATGGACCAGGAACAATAAAGGCCCCCGTATATAACAGGAGTGATAACCTACCCTTGTGTGTGTTGGAGAACTTTGCTCATAACCAAAGCCTTGAATCTTAATTGAAATTAGTAAAGCGATAAATGTCTTTTGAGTGAAGGATAGGACAGTTAAAATGGATGTGTTTTTTTGTTGTTGTGTGCTGTTAGTGTTCTCGCGGCCCTTGGCGCCTTTGCCATTCTCCCCCAAGTTCCCTCCTAATTTAGCACTAATGATGATTAGGGAGGCGGGGCCTTCGCATCGACTGCACGAGGCACTTAATTTGGCACAACATGTGAGGTCCCATTAATGCAACAGGCCAATTAAGCACTCCGTTGGAAGTCGGGGTAATAAAAGCTTCTCATTAAACCCCCCGCATGCGGAAAAATGATGTTAAGATAATCTTGTTGTCGTTACGAGAGAGCAGCTTTGAGGGAATTGTTCAAACAATCCTCTGAACATGTGCTGAGCATCAAATAAATAGAGACATTTTACATTTATATAACGTCAAAAAGTATCTATCTACAGTATCTATCTATCTATCTATATAGATGTTTCAAAAACTGAATGAATCACTAGATAAATATTGCATGGAGTACAAAGATCCTAGCTAGCTGAATAAGTTTTCTACTTACAGGTATAAAACACGAATGCAAAACTGTGTATTCATATGTTTTCCTGGGGGGATGGCACAGCGAGTTTTGCTCTTAACCGGAAAGGTTACCAGTTCATGTCCCATGATGAGCAGAGTGACCTCCATTAAGCCCCTGAGCAGGGCCCTTTACCCCTAATTGCTCTGTAGGGATTAGCCAACCCTGCTGACTCACCTGCATGTCATAAACGTGTGTGATGAATCGATGGATGAATCAATGGATGAATCAATGATTAAACTTTTTGTGATCGTTGTCCTTTAGCTACTGTTCGGAATTTATGGGAAACAAACTTTTGGTTCTTAGAAGGAATGACAGCAATCTCAGTTGATCACTTTCCATCATCTGTGTGCTAGTGGAGTCCTACGGTTTCTGTCGTACCCAATCCTTTTATTGACTCTGGTTTATGTTGAAAGTGGACAAATATGCCATCCAAAGAATTAAGGATGAAATTATAGGGTGTATTTTTTGCGTCGTGTCTGATTTTTCGTGGGATTATTTAAGAAAAGAGTAGTTGCAGTAGATGTACAGGAAACGCCTTTTAGTAATAGGGATCAAGAAGTAGGTTAGCTTGATGAAAGGTGCAAAAATTTGATTACTCGATGACCATTACGGGTAGTAGAAATAATCAAAATGTGTTTTGGAAACTAGTTAAATGTCTCCTGCTCACCCCATCACCAGGGTCTGTTGTCAATGAAGGGTAATTTGGAATCCTCCGGAAGCCAAGTTGTATATGCAGGAAACATGTCTGATCTTCAACTGAGGTATTGTTTTAGTCTCTTCAAGCTGACTGGTCTTTTTGTTTTCTATTTGATATGTTTTGATTTTGTCAAATTGTACAGCACTTTGGTCAGCTGCAGCTATTTTTAAATGTGCTAAAAAATAAATTATCACTTCACTAGACTAAGGAGTCCTGAAAGAATGAGATAAATAGCAGCACTCCTATTGGCTCATCTGTCATGTTTATTTTTAATGAGCTGTCAAATGCATTATGGGTATTTATATGTGACGCCTTTGACCAGTGTTGATATATATGCGACTTCTGACAATTATTCATCATATTTGTAATTTAGCTAATGATGCCAGAAAATGCCACTTCTCATTTTGCTATAAGCAGCAGGTGACTGATTGCCTTTAATTGCATTTCATCTAACCCCCCCCCAGTAAAATCGCCTATGATCTAATACAGTAAGGAACACAGGGCCACTTCAGTCTCCCAGCTCACAGCCAGTGATCACAGGTGGGCACGTTTCCCCACTCTTATCTTACACATCAATGGCATAAATATGTGCCCCCACCACCTCATAGACAGTCACCATTTCTCCTGTTGGTAAGTAATTTATTTTCCATTATATGCACAACCTTAATTACACACTACTTCATCTATTTCAGTGCGTGTAAACACAAATAACCATGAAGGGAAACATCGCCAGTCCTTAATAGCCATGCTATGAGTGTCAGTTGAATGAGTAAACTATTCTTTTTTCTCGATTGCTTTGGAGTATTTCTCAAACAACATTTGCAAAGCAATGAGTTTAATCCCCACACTATAATGTCACTTCTGCACAGCACAACATCATTTCTTATGGCTTCACAGAAATTCCCAAATGTTTTACTCCATATATGCAAATGGTTTTGTACAATTATCATCATTTGGCATAATGTTCAGTTGCTTTAGTCTTCTGGGCCAAAAGAGACCATGTCGGTTCCCATAGTAATAATTTTACACCCAGAACTATATATGTATGTGATCATCGTATTTTTCACCACATGCAAAACAGGTAACCAAGCTGTCAAAATGATTAAAAAATATATTCCATAAACTCTGGTGATATGGCATTGTTGGTTCAGTACATGATTGTGTTGCTGTGTTGCTGTTTTTGTGTTAGATAGTGCTGTGTGACTTTTTTGTTTGCAATTGTACCGTGTCTTGAGATCTGAAGAAGTTACATATGCCAATGAATTTTACATACTGTAATGTAGTGGCTTGCAATGTTGAAACTAGTCTCTTTGACAGGAACAAGTATCAGTTTGCTAAAGAAAAATAATCAGTCAGTGACAATGAGAAAGGGAGAAGCGACTATTATTCAGAATCCTGGCGATCTGGAGCATACTTACTGTACACTAACTTTCTGACAGTATATCTAAGCATTTTGACTGTCATGGTTAAAACGATACTGATTGTACTTTTCATTTTGGTTGCACTGACTAATTCATTGGTGGAATTATTTGCTGTTGAGATATGAGTTAATTGTTTTGGGTGAGTTGCAGGCTTTTGCTGCTAAACCATAGTGTTGTGCTGTATGTATGAACTGCTTTGAGAAATGCTCTTATAGTCTTGAGAATGTTAAGTATTTTTCATAAATTTTACCAAAGCAACTGAGAAAAACTGTAAATCCTTGAAAAAAGCTGCCCTCTGGTGTTTGTTGCATAAATTTGCATGCAGATTTTTCCGTTTTAAAGTTAATGTAATAATAGTTTTCACTGCGTTCCAATCACAGTGTCCTGACTCACTGCCTCCCAACCCATGGTCACAGCTCACTGCATTCCAACCCACTGCATCTTAACTCACTGTATCCCAGTCTACTGCACCCTGGTTCACTGCATCCTGGCCCACTGCATCATAACTCACTGTGTCCCAGTCCACTGTATCCTGGCCCTGCTTTTGGAAGACTTATAACAATGCTATTCACCTGGCAAACTGGCCACCTGACACGACGCTGGAACATTCTACAAAGCTGAGACCTGCCTGTTTGGAGAGACCAAGCACATTAATACTGTATATAATGCAGGACGTAAATCAAACACAAATATAAGAAGCACAGACAGCAGTTCAGTTTGTCCTTTATTGCACACCGTATATGCCTGTGTTTCCTAACACGACTCAGGAATGAGTAGGTCTGTTTGCTCATCTGCGTGGAGAACGGCAGCCCTGTGTAAACATGATGAACTTCCAGTATTTCACTCCCTGGTGGGGGGACGTTGTGGGAGACCACACAAGGAAAGACACATGGCACTCTTTGTCGCCCACTTCCTGTTCATAAAGACGGAGCCTCTGTGAGTCTCTGCCATTTGCCAGGCCTCCATTCTTAATTCAGAGGAAGTGAGGTAAATATTAGGGGCATGAGCCAGCCAATCAGAATTCCTCACTCAGTGGGCCCCACCTTATGACTGGTCATCAACGTGATCCCTGTGATAGTCTCGTGCTTAGTAGAATATATACACCCAAACAAAATGCCTGGTGCTTCACAGTGCCATGTGAGTGGGTTGTCATATAACTATACTTCTACAAAATTCAATCTAAGTTCAAATCTTGAGGAAAAAGCCACCTATATACGTCATACCAGGTACTCGTTGCTACCCTTAAAATGTATATTTTGCATCAGAATACTTACATGTTGAGCAGATACTACTAGACAACCTTAGGCAACAACAGAACAACAGAACGAATCACACCGTGTTATGGTCCTAGCTTCTTGTTAGCCTGCGACACTCTGTCTACATTATTGCTGTCTAGCTAAGTTACGTTGGTGCTGATTCCCTACAGTAGGAGTGCTTTCCAGTTCTAAAAGGCTGCTGAGGCTTCTGGTGACCCCTACTGGCAGGTCTCAGAACTGCAGGTCACGGGAGCAGAGCCCCAAGAGCAGAGCTGGATGGGCGACTGTGAGCAATACGATGTTGCTGTTGTGAACCATGTTCGGAGGATGTACACCCTGTGTCCACAGGGGGCACTGTGGTGCCGATGTTCCTCTCCCCCTCACTCTGCGGGAAAAGAGAGACAGAAAGACAGTCTTATTTTGAATTCAAAGGCCAGCATTGTCATCAGAAGAGTAAGAGGTACGGCCAGCATTCTATATATTTGCTGGAGAGAGACCAGGCTCTGTTTCCATGTTCCTGGAAGATGCTTCTCTTACCAACGTCTTCATTTATAACACAACTTCACTAGCGTTTTCTATTCAGTGTGAAAGCAAACAACAAAAATCTTATGAAACCCAGTCATTTTCATATTTAACAGACACTTTTATCCAAAGCAACATACAATTTGGAGAGTAGGGTCAGACAGTCCCTGGAGCGACCTCATGTGCCTGCGGTTGATAATTGTAAATTTAACATATGTTACAGGCTTATCATCAAGTAATATGTACTGTACATAACTGTACAGGCTATACTTTTATACGACTGGCAGCGAAGTACAGGTCCTCGTCGACTTACGACCACGATTGATTACGATTGACTGGTCGTAACACGATTTGGTCGTAAGTCGCATATGTATAGCCTACTGTACAGTAATGTATTGTTATAAAAATCTTTAAGTCATACGTTAAAGACACAAATGGCAGATGCTTGCTGTACTAAATTTGGGATAACAGTTAGCGGCTTAGTGCGCGCGGGAATGGTAGTGCTGCCGGGAACTGGTGCGCAAACTGTCGTAAGCCCAGCCGGGCAACATTTGCGCTGCCAGACATACGAGCTGCGATCATGGTCGTAAAGTCGATTGATCATAAATTGGATAGGTCGTAAGTTGACGAGGACCTGTAGGTTTGTTTACACCAGCAAACACATGACTAATGTGTTGTGCTGTGGTGTTGTGTTGGCCACGATGCGGCTAGCTGATTTTTCAGGGAATTTTTCAGCTCCGTTATAATCTTATTTGACCACTGTCATATATGTGATCACTCGTTGACTGAAACGTCATTATACACCGTATGACTATATATCTATAATTGGCTCGCTGATGAACAAACGCTAAATGCCATCCTTGCTTTTCTCCTTTTTTCCTCTTTGGATTTCTTTCAGCTGGCAAAAACAGATGCTAAATAGGTCTCTCGCAAAAATGAAGCAGCGTAAAGCAAACGTTCGTAAAGTGGGGGAAACCTGCACTCATCTGAATTATTTAACAGTTGTGCAGCATCCATCCTTGTCATAGTACAATTACATATGAAATATTTAGTAGATACTTTTATCCAAAGCAATATACAACTGAGAAAGCCAGTCTCGTGTGGTTTAAGAGGCCTGCTCAGGGCCCAACAGTGAGATTACGCTGCTGACCAAGGGATTTGAACCAGCAACCTTCTGATCCCATCCTAACCTGCGGACCCTCATCCCATCCCTATATTTTATATCTTCCTGTCATTGTCAGGATTGGGGTGTGGGGGGCCTAGAACCTGTCCCAGGCAGCGCAGGGCACACGGCTGGAGTTACACCCCATCACAAATCATCCAGGCTACAATTCAGACTGAAAGTGAAAGTGAGCCCGATTATTCAGGTTCATGTCCAGGATCTGGCAGAGCAACATCCTGAGGAATTCAGAGAGCTGGACGCCTTAGCGACTGCACGCCCAGTGTTATCTTTCGGGTGGCCACCCAGACCAGGATGCATCTGTGTATGCCGGAAAAGCAGCACAAACACACTGGATGCTGTTGATAACCTTCGACTTTAGTATCTGAATTTGCAATTATTTTAACCCTGAAAGCAGAAACACCCTCACGCTTAGCAGTGGATAACAGGGCAGGACTTTGTTATTATGTGCACGGTTCCAGAAATTTCTGAGAAAACAATGACAGGAGGTAACGCAAGGTTAAGGGTCATTCTTTTCCTTCTTGTGGGCCTGTAATGTGGACAATTAAAAAAGTCAACATAAGTGCAATTTAAGTTATTAAATTATAAGTAGGACCTCTAATACTGTCCCATGTTAGTATATAAGGTAATATTTTTGCACACTTAATCGTTTTCTGACCTGGGTGGCATAGATTAAATCAGTCCTGTTCCTGGCGCAGACCCCCTGCCAGAGTGTTTTCATTCCAACCCTACCTTAATCAGGATTATACGGTCCTTAATAGGCTAATAATGAATGTGGCAGGTTGAAATCAGAGTGGGTTAGAATGCAAGGGGGGGCAGCAGGAACAGGATTAAATGCCTCAACAGTAAGTGTTACTTCCACCCCCCAAATAGGGGGTTTTCACAGACACTTTGATCTAAAGCTACATACAATCGAGAACAGAGGGTGAGACAGTGACTGGGGCAATTGCAGGCTGACGGCTTTGCTCAGGGGCCCAATGGTGACATCACTCTCAGCCATGGGACTCGAACCAGCAGCCACCCGATCACAGCTACAGCATCCTAACGTGCTAAGCCACACACCTTTCTTTCTGCCTCAGTGCTCCCTTCTGACCACCTCTACTACCTCCTTAAGGTTTTGGCTGAGCTAGGAGAGCATTCTTTGAAGGTTTGACATCAATAGCAGGGGCAGAAATCATAGCCTAGATGGATCAGCAGAAAATCATATGGGCCAGTCCCATAATAATCCACTTGGGTATAGTTTTTAAATTACCCTGAGACCAAATTAACAAAGAGAAAGAAAAATCTATTTGAGTCTCAACAGCACTTTTCCTCCGATCTATCTAACCACACAAACACATACCTGTCAGGTATAGTCGTTTTATTGTATAGTGTGCAGTGTGTTATTGTTTTTCGTTCTGTATCTCTGTCTGTGACGCTGACTTGGTGGGGTTTAGTTCTGTCTGGGTGCGCCCAGGACCCCCCCTGCCCACTCATGTCACCTAGTAGGTTGACATGTCCCTCACACAAATGAAACATTTTATTTCGGTCACACAGAACATTCATGTCACATATTACAGTAGAGCAGATCTTACATGGAGAGTGTGTGTGTGTGTGTGTTGGTTAATGTTTTGTGTTATCTGCTTAAAATAGTGTCAATTTTTTTTTTTTTGTGGTGAAGCAGTAGCTGGTTCCAAGTGCTACCTAAGGCTTCTGATGCAATATATATATATTTTAATCTAAATATGTTTTTTAAGAGTTTTGTTTATTATCCAGCATCACTTAAAGAATGTTCCCCAAACATTGTTGTTTTCTGGTTAAAATCCTTAAGGCAGCTTGGAGAAAGAAGTGTCCTTCTACATTTTAACTGGCTTATAGTCATAATCTTGTATTTGCGATGTCCAAACACCAGAGGGAGCATGTGCGTTTCAGACGTTCTGATTAAAGGCCCATCATAACTACGATTATGCCTAGGATGTGCCAAGTTTTCCACAGCCAACAGGGGGCGGTGTGCAGCTCAATAGCTCAGCCTTCTCAGCTCGTGTCTGGGAGGTCATGGTTTCCAATGACATGGCTAATACGATGGGCGGGCCCTTCAGCATGGCCCCTAGCCCTAAATGCTGGCTGACCCTGACTTCACAGTTGTGTGTCGTTCTGGACAAAAGTGTTCACTTTGTTCACGGATGATCAGAAATAGCAACCAATCAGCTCCAACCATTTCGCTCACCCAGCAAGAATCTGCAGCAGCAGTGCCAAGATACCGAAGGGGTGGGGGCAGTCATTAAGTCGCAATGACCCCCCCCCCCACCTCATTATACACAAGCTTACTGTCCAAGCAGTGATTTTGATTTGAGGCTGAAGGAAAACATAGAAATTCAGCATTCCCTCAAGGTCCAGATTTGCCCACCTCTGGTTTACTACAGAGTGTGTAAAACACCCTCCATTCCCATGCCCTCGTTTTAGAGCAAATTACTTCTATTCTTAAAATGACGATTTAGCTCATAGCCTTCAGGTGCTCCCCTGTGCCCACTAAAATAGATAGGGCTACAAGATACATGAAACACAAGGCCTAGATTAAAGAGAAATGGGTTTTTTTTTTTTCGCCGAGAGATTGGCCCTGTTACTTTGCTCAGCGGTGATGAATACCTGTGGGAGTTCTTGCCCTTATTTCGCGAAAGTGAGGCTTCCAGAACGACCGACGGCATTATTATTCTGCCACGGCAGCATGCCGCGTGGAGACGTAAATGAGATGAGCGGCGAATAAAATGCCGTCAGAGGGAAAAATCGGGGAAAAATTGCCATCAAGTCAAATGTAGTTCGAAAACATAATTCTGCTCAAAACAAACAGAAAAAGGAAGCATCAATCCCACATTTTCCTTATATAACAGACATATGACTGCATGATCCATCCAGTGTTATATTTAACCTAACAATCGTATGATTTACATTCAATACAGAAACAGCTTTTTTTGCTATAATGTTCTGCTTTACAATACACTGAACACGTAAGGTTTTAAATGCACGGGGCACCTTTCCCCCTGTTGTAACAATGCCAGTGACGCAGCAACAGCCCGAAAAAAAAAAGACGTCCCATATTTACCCATGGAGCATAGTGCCGGAGGTCCAGAGGGGGGGGCAGCCTACTGAAAAGCGGCCTGCACCACCCTGTCGCTCAGGGGCTGCGTGGGTCGGAAGTTGTCCCCCAGCATTCCGTCGTTGCCCTCGGGAAGCTCCGCCCCTTTGACGTGAGATCGCAGCCTCCGGAATTCCTCGATCTGTGGGGACTCATCCAGGTCAGGGTCAGAGTATAAAGGCTTACCGTCGCCATGGTTACCAGCCAGCGGGGACGAAGCACTTCACCTACATCAGACCTACATTTATCGGGCAGACGCTAATATCCAACGTGACGTACGACTAAGAAGGCAGGGTGAGCCAGTCTCTGGAGCAATTGGGGGTTAAGGACCTAGCTCAGGGGTCTGACCGTGACATCACTCTCCCAACCACAGGATTTCAACTAGCATCCTTCTGATTGCAGTCACAGTGTCCCAATCTTCTGAGGCACACAACTCCCCAGCTTCCAAACCAATGCATATAGATTTCGTGTTTAGCACAGATTAAGTGCCAAATTTATCTTTGCCAAATCTTCAAATAGTAAACATTTAAGGGAATATTTTAATTGCTGAATTCATGCATCCATGACCAAGACAGACGAACCGACGTGTGTTTAAAAACAGACCGGCCTGTGCGTTTTTATGTATGGCACATACCTGACATATGCAATATGCAGTGATGGAGACAAAACTGTGATGTCACTTCCTGCCAATCATTCCATAATAGGAATGACAGGACCTCTTACCACGAGGGGTAATTCACTGCAAGTAAAACCATGATAAGGAAGGGAGCTACGTGTCGGGGTGGGTATCTCAGCCAAACCTGCAGGTGGCCAGACTTTACCTTGGAAAGAGGCCAGAGAAAAGCCCCCCCACTCTGAGATCATACATTCATTTTACAGCTTTGCTTTGTTTCTTTTATCCGGGCCTCGAAAAAACAGACATGATCCTCTAACCACAGTATCCGAAATGGGCGACTGTAGTTTCGTCTTGCCCTTTACTGAGTGAAGCATAATTAGAGGGAATAGCATTTAAATTTTTAAAAATGAATAACACGCTACAAAAACGCAATGCTTTTTAACAACGGACCCCAGTTCAGACAAAACACCGAATGCACCCTGGATTTCAGGTAAATAAACAGCAAGGCTTTACTGCATCATGACTATTACTGGCAAAGTCTCGGCCCCGAGCCACAGCTTAACGGCAACCGTCACTGCCACTGGCCGCTTCGGTGACATCATCGTCAAAGTTTATCAAAGCTGGGGCTCATGGTCCCGTTCAAAGGGTTACAGCTTACTGATTTAGCCGCTAGCATCTAGCATGTGTTATAAAATAAAATTATAAAATGGGCAATCAGAGGCTGGTACCAGCTGACAGCAAGCCCCAGCGCATCCATCGTCTGCTCCCAGCAGCTGTGCCAATAAAGTCCACAGAGATCTCCCAGACGGGTATTCTGTAATTTCTAATGTGACAATGTCTGTCCACCTTACTTGTATTATTGTGGATATTCAGTGACCATTTATGATAAGCCGGAAAAATGACAGGCAGGATGTGCTATATACCTAACGTACTGTGCAATAGTCTTAGAGAGCCAACGAAAACGCTTAAATGGAAACTATGCTATTATGCCTGCCAAAGTGTGTTAGCCATGTCAAAAGCTCTCCTAAAGTCACCACAGTATTTGCAGCAACCGTCCAATGTACCCATTTATTTAATGGCTTAACCACCCTTAAGCACACCCTGTTGGGCTAATCATTACCTCATCAAATTATTCAGCTACTTAAGTGAATGAAATGATGACCACAACAAAATGTGTCCTTTGCATTTAACCTATATGTGACATAATACAGTAAAATCCCGTTATAGTGGACTCGCTTATAACGGAATTTCACTTATAACGCAAATACAATTTGGTCCCCAGGGCCGCTTTTAGCTGTAGTTTTGTTCAGCTATAACAGACATGCAGGCACAGCATGATAAATGGTATCCTGTAGTTAAGTTCTGGACATACAGCAACTCTGGATATAATGGACTGTTTTGCCAGATCCCTTGAAGTCCATTATAACGGTATTTTACTGTAGTGGGCAACTATTACAGCATTTAGCACCCAGACCACAGTACCATATTCAGGGCATCCCAGTGGTACAGTCCTGCTCACGGATTCAAGCCAGCAATTTGGACACAAGCATGCTTCCCTAACCATCAGGCTTCCACAGCCCAGTGCCTTGGTCATGGACACAAGGTCGCAGTTGTTGGGTTGATGGTGAAATTCACCAAATACAAGGAATGGCTGAGGTGCCCCTGAGGAGAGGTTTGGGAATGGAAGCGACGTTCTAGTCATCCAGCGAGATATCTGTGACTTTTTGGAGAGCAGAAACAAGTCTTGTTTACTTTCAATGGGTTACTGTTCGGGTTCATATATTCCAGTGGTTCTAAAACTTTCTCTACAGGGCCCCCTTTTCTAGATAGGAATATTATTGAGCCCCCCCCCCCCCTATTCAAACTAAACAGGTTCAGATTCAAACTAATTGAGCAAAACAAATGCAATTATAAAATACAAATGGTGCAATTTCATCACTGGGAGAAAAAAGAGCAATCAATTTAAATTAAGTCTAGCATAAGTTTGAAATTATGCAAATGCAGATTTAACATTCCTGTTAGTATTCATTGGCATATACAAATTAAAGTTTGTCTTACGATTACCGCATTTTGTTTTTAATGATAACCGCAGGTTTCAGCCTATACTATAGCACAAAACAAAACTATATCATAATTAATATTAATTTATAGTCTCCCTGCACCTCATGTAGAAAATTTTAAACCTCGTTTTTCATGATATGGTTAGATTTGTTTGTCCGGCACTACAAAACGTCGTCACGCATCACCGTGTCACATGGTCCAAAACCTTGTAAGAGCAAGACGACTTAAGACAGATCGTACAGCACGTCTCAGCCGGCGTTCTGTCATAAAATCCTACCTATCGAGATGTACTATCGAGCCTTTCTGTGCATTTGCAGTTCCACCGTGTTGGGATTAGGGTTAGGTTTTAGGAGTTAAGGTTAGGGTTAAGGTAAGGGTTTTAGGGGGTTTTGGGGGGTTAGGGTTAGGGTAAGAGTTAGGGTTAGCGCTATCGATTAGCACTACGGTAGCATTTTTCAACAAGGCAGCATTAATCGACAGAACACCAGCTGATCAAACTGGAACAGCCTCTGTGACGACACAACTTTGCCCTTATTGGCTGATTAACGTGACGTTTCTATGACGTTTAATCCCAGGAAGTTCCGATGCATTATCTGCTATTTCTCCCGAATATCACGCAAAGCAGTGAGAACTGGATCTTCAGGTAATTTACCGAGTAAAATGCAGTTTAAATAAATCACATAAATGCTCTAATAGTACACGTAAGTCAGTGGTTTATTTATTATTAGTTACTGTAATGTTGCGCTGCTTCATTTGTTTAATCGTCCAGTCTGTGAAGAGATTATTTTAGTGTGGCACATGTCCCTGAGGCGATCCCATTGGTGCCCCTCCGCAATACCTGGGGGCACGCCCCCCAGTTTGGGAACCACTGATGTATTCTAATGATAAATTGTGCTGGTTTTTTTTCCATGAGCAAATATACACTTTAACTACCAAGATAAACAGCTTTAAGCATTTCCTTTGATGGCTTAAGACTTTCATACAGCACTGTATAAAAAATACTTTACTTTAATTTGCCTTTGACTGAACACTGGTTGGAGGCTTTCCCAATAAACCACTTCAAATGGATGTTAACGGGTGGAGGGGAATAGCTCATGTTACAGAGGGAGGGGGGCGGCGTTGACTTCAAAGTGGCTTCTCGAACACAGGCAGTTGAAAGGGGGGGCCTCTCCCAGACTGACGGCTTAATAACCTCCCCCCCACACACACACACACACACGCACGCACACGCATATCCACAGGGTCAATGGCATGGCTCATACCTGGATCTGTGAGACAGTCAGTGGGTACCGGTACAGGATCCAGGTGACATGCTCGCTGCAGGGGGGCATTGTAAGCGAGCCCTCGTACACCCAGTAGTCCCGCAAAAGGGGATCTGCAGACCAACATACAGCAGCCAATCAGAATGAGTGGAGCCGGTGGTCACATCCAATCAGTTCTGTTTGGGGGCGGAGTTAAGGCCAGTGGCAGGATGTAGGGTTAGGTTGTTGGTTTGTTCACTTAAGTCATGTAACGGGATGCCAAGGGACACCAAAGGACTTCCAAGATCAAATCTTTATCAGAGTGTGGTGAAATGATCTTCTCTACACTGGATTACTTACCAGGAAGCAACGTGTTGGGATTGAAGCACGGGATGATTTTTGTCTTCCCCTGGTGGAAGAAAAGAAATTAAATGGTTATAACTACCAATAAACTGTAAAATAAGATTCTTCTTAAAAAATATTTCTCTCTTGCAGTCCAGGAGGCTTGAAAATCAAACACAAAAGAAGCATCAACTACTAAACTACTGAACAAGGCCAATTCAATCTTCAGTCTGATCATAATTCCAGTGTGCTGTTTCTCTCTGTAGAACGGTACCATCTATACAGTGCTCGATATCAGTTATTATCAGAATGATACCAGCCATGATGATGACCTCATTACATGAGGTCTGTGTGTGTTTTGTAGTTCTGAAAGTCCAGACAGGACTACAGAACACACTTAATATTCACAGGTTTATTCCTGTCTTACCATTCGGGATTAATATGACATCATAAGAGGGTCAATTCACTTTGCTATTCACTTTTCAGAATGATTAGAAGGTTTTATAGCAGTCTTCTAATAAGATTACAGGCCTGTCCTGGAGCTATCAAGGGCGAATATTATATTCTGTCCCCAATACTGAACTCACCACGCATAACACCAACAATCACACTATATTTAATACCACTTATGCCGTCTCAGCCACTCCATGCTTAGTTGAGCCCCCTCATCCTGTCGGTATCCTGGATTCAGTAGCAGCTGCATGATTCTTTGTTTGTAGGAGCCGACTGTTTGCATTAGCAAGCGGGGGAACCTAATAAAGGTGCAATTTGATAGCACCTGCAGCCCTCAGGTAAACCCTCAAGGGTGACATCGCAAATATTCACAAGGAAGTCTCGCTCTCTGCATCCACCCACTGAAATGTGGTGCATATTCTCGGGTTGCCATGGCATTCCCCATCACACATCGTGGGTATTTGCCTTAGCGACAGATGAAAGGTAACACAAACAAAGCCACCTTGTACTGTAGGTCCTGCAGAACCTCGGTGATGGCCTTCAGCCCCAGGTGCTCCTTTCCGATCTGCGGGGAAAAAAAAAAAACTAACAGACAGGAAAGTCACATGGTCTGAATAACATTGTGATTCATACCCATAATCACACCAAAGAAGGTTCCTTTTACATCTAATAGGATTATTAAGCTGTTTTTTTTGCCTATGCCGTCACACCAGTGTCCATCACACCTGGAAGTTAAATGCTGTGCTCAAGGGCCTAAAAACAGCATCACTCTGCCAGGCCATGGGTTCTGAACTAACAACATTCTGATAACAAGCACAGAGGCCTAAAACACAAAGCCACACATTACCCCGTCATACCAGTGCCTATATAATTATAATATTCTCAGTTCTTATAGTTTTTATTGAGGCTTCTGCCGGGACACATTATGTTTGCAGGGCAGTGGTTTTCTTCCAGGCGTATGATACGAGCTTAACGGGATTTGTGGCACTACCTGTACGAAGAGAGCGATTATCAGGATGCCATTCTTCTTCCCCAGAGCCTCTTCAACACTGTTGAACAGTTTGCTGTTCCAGTGGATCAGGTGCAGCTGCAGAAAAAAAAACCAGACGAGTCCATTTCCAGCTGTGGCCGCAGAAAAGACGGAGTTCTGGGTCACTGGGACACCGGGAATTCTTGGTATGCAAGCTAAAAAGGCAGCAGACTCCAAATAAACAGCTTTGTTAAGCGTGCTTGCATTTATTATTCATTGTTTCTTTAGTATTTTTCTGTGAGTTACTCATATCACAAATCTTTTGAACTTTTCAATTGAAGGGGGAAAATGTTAGGAACTCAAAGACAGGCAATGGCGTAGGGGAGAGTTTGATATTGGTGGCAAAATTTAAAATAATTTACATACAAAGGTCTATTCATTCGGGGGATGCATGAAGCCAAATTAAATATTGTAGGGTAAATATTGTGGGAGGTATAAAGCAGGATATTTCTTGGTAATAGGTCAAAGTTTTAAAAGGACTACATTAACTGTTCCTCCATTGTAAAGTATCAGGTTAATTTTGCATGTGCCAAAAAAATACTTTATGCAACCCGTAAACAGACAGCATCCTCCCTAAAAAAAAAAAAAAAAGTTAAATAATATAAACGTTAAAATTGCATCATAGATCTTAAAGTCTTTTTACAAGTTCCGCTACTAGCAAGTTGCTAGCAACATGCAGCCGCTGTTGTTATTCATAGTGTATTTATGTGGCTGTTTACATTGTGGACGGCGTGGAGCATTACGGATCACGATGTTCCTGCCCTCTCCACAAACAGCAAACAGAGAGTCGGGCCCCAAGGCCACCTTCGGTACACACGCGGTTCAGGTGGCACCTGTATTCACCAGTACCATCAGCAGCTGGGCCGCGTTCAAGGGCCCTATTGTGTCCCAGTACACCTGCTCGAGACAGGTTATCGAATTGCACCCTCAACACCCCCCCCCCCCCCACACCCACCCCAAATAACCAAGCGTATTTATGATACCCGGCTGCTGTAGTTCATCTGATATCTCACAGGCTGGCTTTTGGTACTAGCGTGGTATCAGATGCGCTGCGAATCATGCTAAAGGAACAGCAGGATGTCGTGTTGCAGAAAGAGAGGGTTGTTTGTTACTGAGATAAAGAGCTTTAAGCATTTCCTTTGACGCCTTAAGACTTTCATACAGCACCGTATAAAAAATACTGCACTTTTATTTGCCTTTGACTGATCACTGGTTGTTTGTTAAAATAATAACATACGCCTTAATACTCCGCTGGCTTGTATTCAGAGTCACTCGGAACTGCTTAAGAGCGTTTTTCTTTTTGTGAAACCTTCCAAAATGTTACCTTCAGTAAAAACCAAACAGATACACAAACGTTACTTTGTTACTTTAGGCCGAAGCACCAAAATGAAGGCTGCGGGCTAGGATGCCCCCTCCTAAGCGGGACGCTTGGGCGATATTTTAGTGCCGAAAGTCAAATGAGAGAATGAAAAATATGTAGCGACAACAGTCCACTAATCAGCCACATGAGGGGGCGGTGGAGCTTGCCAAGGTAGGGGGGTGGAGCACCATTAGTGTTGATTAGCTGACTGATGTTACATCGTTTTTTTTTGTTCCAAAGATCGATCTGCAGGCCAGATTTAATAATGAACTGAAGATGTATTAAGGGCTGTATAAAACATTCTGCTGAATTGGACCTTGAGACCACTACTGTAAATTATAACTTGAGATAAGAGATGACTGAAGCACCATCTCCTCTCACATTTAAAGACATCTGTAGCCATCTTTGGGAATCTGCCTCTCTAGTGTAGGGTCTGATTTTGGTCAACAGGGGGTCCCACTTGCGGTTTGAATGGTGGGCGAACTGAAGCCTGCACTGACCCCCTTTAGAGCGGGAGAAGGATCTGCCTTTAAGAGCTATGGGGTGCGGCTGAGAGCGTGGGGATGCCAGCGGGGATGATGCCAGCGGGGATGATGCCAGCAGTCCGGCTCTGCTTGAGCGGCGTGAGGCTCACCTCCATGGGGAAGGCCTTAAAGTTGACGGTGTGCTCGGAGCCTCGCTGGTTCTCCTTTCCCCAGTGAAATCGCACCTCGTGCAGCTCGTACTCGTGCTCGCTAGTCAGCGGCCCTCCAGTCACCACTGAAAGCGGGAAGATCGCCGTCAAGCAGCCAGTAGAGGGCACTAGGGCATACTAGTTAAACAGGGGCGATTCTAGGGTTTTGTTAAGATGGGGGGGGGGGGGGCATAAGAGGGACCATAATTCATGCAGATGGGCCAATCTTAACAATAGCCAATGATATTATTTGTATCAATGAGTGACAGGAGAAGAGGCACTCCAGGGGCCAATCAGCTCTCAGTCAGAGCCCATGTGGCCCCACCCCTGCATACACCTCTGTTAATCCGAGATTTTGAATATAGTTCCATTGTATTTTTTTTTATGGAAGCTGGTAGCCTGCACTGAATTTCTGGAGCACATCTCTGAGATCCACAGCTTGTAGGCATCTTCCTGCCTCTGCCCATGCACCAAAATGATCATTTTCCCATGATGCCTCTCGTACGCCTTCAGGCCCATCCTAATTCGATCCACGTTGGCCCCATAAAGGACCCTAATTCCCAAATCGACATCACATTCCCTCCCCGGCTCTGGGACTGAATGTGGTTGTGTTGACTGTGCCAACTAGACTCATACTAGCCGACCCAAAAACCAACTTACTGCCTCGTTTGTTCAGCCAGGATGGCTTGGAATTAGAACATTTACTTTATAAATGGCATCAGTGACAGTTGATTTGTTGAGAACAAAAAGATTCTCTTCTATCAATCCGCCAGTCGGCTTCTGGTTTGGGCTATCAGGTCCAGAACCCACAGAATAGAAATGTCCAGAGGTTCTGAAATAACCAGATCCGGTGCTCTGAATCCAACCACATATGTATCATGCAAAAGTCAGCACCCCCCCCCCCCCAGCAGTTATCATGTGATCAATAAATCGCTATAAGTATATTTGCGACGTAAGCTGTCGTTTTTACAGTAACACATATAAATCCACATGAGTACTTCAGAGAATCGACTTTATCTGATTTATGGATTTATCTGTGTTTTTCCATTTCCTGCTGTCTACTGTCAATCTCTCAATAAAATCTTGTTTAAAAATTATCTTTTTTATGCGTTTTCATAGTTGATTTTCATGCAGCGTAGGGCTCTCTTTAAAGTGAAATGCCTCTCAGACAGTTACAAAAGTAAAATAAGCCAGATACACAACGGATAAGATATAACTCTGTCTTAAGCGAACCGTAGGTAGAAGCTGCAAATGGCAACTATGCATTTCAAGTCAAATGTTCCGGCATCTACGCAGATTTCCTTGCTCGTGGGTTTGCACATCCTGACTAAGCTGTCACCCCTTCCCAGTACCCCAATAATCCATCCGTCCATCCATCCACTCGTCAATTAGTCTGGTCAGAGTTGTGTCTGGAGCCCATTTCAAGTAGGGCTGATCACCAGGCTGGGACACATCTGGATGGGCCGCCTTGAACAATCCAACCATCCATCCATCTCTCTATTCTGTTTTCCTGGCCTAGGTCAGGATTTCTAAACTTGGTGGGTCCCAGTGGTGAGACGATTTTCAGGGGAGGTATGCTTAACAAAATATTTCATCATGCCCTGGTCAACAAGTATTACACTGAATTTGGGTCATGACTTACTGACCAAGGAACAATGTGGGTTCTGACCCTAAACCAACTAAGAATCACTGGGCTAGGTCACATTGGGTCTGGATCCTATCTCAGGCAGGACAAGGCTGGGCTACACCCTTGGTGGATCTCCATCTCCATGGACCTGTTCTCTAGAGGCTCCACCCACCCAATCATGAGGCACTTATGGGTTAAGGAGTCTCCAGCTTTACCTGACTTGGACCTCAGCAGGATGCGTACGGTGTGCCCGTCGTTGATGACCTCGCAGTCGCGGCACACCACGTAGTTGTGCGTGAGTCGCCTCTCCAGGAGGGAGGGGTCATAGCGCGCCTCACGGGAGTTCAGGTTGATGGGTGACTGACACTCACCATTGGCTTCCGGAAAGAGGAGGCCCCACTCGACGCCTAGAAGACAAACAGCAGAACGGTTAATTGGGATGGTGTGTGGCTCGGTGGGTTCAGCTGCTATGTAAGTCACCAGAAGGTCATTGGTCCAAGTCCTGTGGCTGGCAGAGCGATTTAGCCATTTGGCCCTTGAGTAAGACTCTTCACCCCCAATTGGTCCAGAAACCAGCTGATCCTGCTGTTTCAATTGTGTGCTGCTTTGGATAAAAGCATCTGCTAAATGAATACATGAGTTTCCTTGCCACATGTAAGAATGAACCCAAGCTCAGGGAAAAAAGCCAAACATTCCTGTCATTGAACCCCTGTGCGGGGTTGCAACGCTGTCACCCCTCTGACCAGAATGTTTCCTCTGCCAGCTCTCAGATTCATGGAGGCTTGCAAGGGCCAGAACTGTGTCTTCCCTCACCAGTGAGCTTTGACACACAGGCCAGTCAGTGAATCGTGAACTGAACAGGTTAACTGTAAAGTATTGCTTTTCCGAACCTACACCCATACCTCGCTATTTTTCAGTCGGGTTTGTTTACCAGCTGGAGCTATGCCTGCTCGTTTTCATCAATCATCTCCTGAGGTGCTTCCAGCAAAGATAAATTAGAGCTATTTCTCACTTAAATAGTCTGAACAGACGTATCGCCGTGCGTCCAGGATAAATACATTCAGAGAACATTTGAGGGAAGTAGATTTGTTCGTGTTAAATCATTAGCGGCACAAAAATCTGGTCAACTGTCATTTGTAGGTGGTGGAGGAAGGCTAAGTGACCTTGGACAAGTCTGACCCGGTTAGCTAGCTGCCAGAGGCTGTTCGAATTGCCTGCCTTCCCCACATGGACTTACCGTCTGCTATGACAGCGTCCTTGGATAGCAGGAACGCTTGATTTTACGGGAGATGCAAATACGTACTGCTGCTATTTTGTCCGTAATATATGACTGAGGGTTGTTGATATTATTTTACAGTCAGAAATTTCTCATAGGTCTTTTATATTTGTTTAAGAGAATAATGTGATTATAAAGGCATAAATCTTGCAGATAGTATGAGGCAATAAAATACAAGTCCCCTGGTCAGCACCTATACTTGTGAGATTTTTATTTTCTTGAGGGAAGCTTTCACCTAATTTACATTTAAAGTGCATTTTAAAGTGTGTTGCAGTGTCTAGACATTCAGGTGGATAGTTACTCCCCTGAATACATAACATCCAATATTAGTGTCGATATAATTTGTTTTCATTATGAGGAAAATCATGTCTCGAGATATAAATTATGGGGATTCACGGCTGAGTATTGGCGAAGAGTAAAATGTATATATGTTTATTTTTAAGAAAAGCTAGCCCTTTGGAAGTTGTTCCTCAAAACATTAAGTCTTAAGCTCTTCCAGAAGATTCTAAACACAATTTCTCTCATCTATCCATTCATCAATTTCTCCCCAGTCATTTTGGTATTGGATGTTTAACATAACCATAAAATATTTGTATGAAAAGATTTCGACATATTGTAGGCCAGTTGCAGGGATAGAAGGCAAATAGAAGAATAGCTTAACTTACAAAACACATGGTTTTTTTTAACACGATCATTATTCACGTGGATGATCATGCCTGTTAATCCAATTATAACAAATGCTTGTACAGTTAGAACACAATGCAGAAAACGCAATCAAATCCATAGCCATGCTAGTGTAGAACAACCGTCTGTGATGGAAATCAATAAATTTGCATATCTGGCTTCATTTGTTCATTCGTGTCTTTGTTTTGTTCCTGGGTTGTTTCTGCCTAGCGTCCGTACCCACCGTGATAAGCTACGGACCCCCCGCAATTACGCAAAATGTATGTATGGATTTGTTTATTTAGTCTGTTTTTATGTTTCTTGACTCCAATCGGAGCTGATTCAAAACTTATACGATGCGTTTCCATCCCTGACCCGTGTGTCACCGCTCAGGGCCAGCCCCATGTTCACATTCACAGG
>JABFEB020000079.1:14879196-14890829 GCA_019775895.2 Stomatorhinus ivindoensis
TCAACAGTGACATCACTCTGCCAGCCACGGGATTTAAATCAATGACCAGCTGACAGACAGACAGACAGACAGACAGATAGATAGACAGACAGATAGATAGATAGATAGATAGATAGATCATTTACTCAAACAGAAAATAGACATGATTGAATGGTATGAAGACAGAAAGCTGAAGATATCCTCCTAATATTTTTAATAAAATCTAGGGCTTGAGATGAGTCAGGTTGGACATAAGAGAGATGGATTATATGAATTCATATCAGGCCCCCTGAGGAAGGACCTGATTACAACTGTCTCAGGATGCACAGAAGATAAATATGCATTTATAATCCCTAATGTGAAATGCCAGGTAATAAGCAGATGATTTAGGGCTGACAGAGCCAGTACTGCTGTTGGGTAACAAGAGCAAATGAACTGATCTAGAATGTCATTATGATTAGTAGAACCTCAGATGTTGGTGAACAAAACAGATGCATTTAAGAACATTTAGAAAGCTGGACTTTATCTGTTGTGTTGTAATGTTTAAAGTCTTCTTTAATGCAAAGTATTTAGACAATTAACAATTTAGCATAATGTGTACAAAGAGTAAATACAAGGCACATAACAGAGAGGCATAAATGCAAGGTAAGTAATAAATACAGAGGTTTGTGCAAGTTTAAATAATTTAATGCTGGAAAAATTACATAGGAACAAACAGACGACATACACTGTAGAGCCAGAGTCCCCGGTTAGGTGACATTTAACATGGTAGATTAACAACATGTGCAATGTGCAGTTGTCAGGGGTCTATTCTGATGAGTAAAAGTTGAAATGGTGCCAATGTTGCATTGTTGTTGATTAAAAGCAGGGGGGATTGTTAAGGAGTCTAATGGCACTGGCTAAGAAGCTGTTCCTAAAGGGCGATTTTCTGGTGGTTGGTGATTTAGTCATGTGATGGTCAGGTGCCTGAGACTAGCAGCTGTGAGGTTTCCATCATGACACTTTTGGCGTGTTCAGTGGTGCATTGACTGCTTGTTTGATTGATGCGTTGAGCTGAAGGTCATTGTCAGTGCAACGAGCAGCTGCTCTGATTATTCCTACCTACCTGATGATGTGCTGAGCACAGCCATATTTAAATTCCATTCCGATTCCTGTATAATGTTCAATATGTCCTCCACTCTTACCAATCAAAGAGCATCGTAGGTTGAATACATTGCAGAGGAGCTGATAGCATTTTCCTTTCTCCCGTTCATTCATTTTCCAGCCAGAAAAGCGCTAGAGCCTATCTCAGTCAGTATAGTGCACATGCTAGATCAGTTTTTCTCAGTCTGATCCTCTGGGACCCCGCAGAGGGTCCCTGTTTTTGTGGAAGGAAGCAAAAATGTGGACAGGCTGAGGATCTCCAAAGACCAGACTGAGAAAGACTGATAGAACCCTAGATAGAACGCCAGCCCACCATGGGACACATACAGGTACGTAAGATTTTGGCAGATACAGGCATCCTGGATACACCAATAAGACAAACTTTGGAGGAAACCCACACAAAGCAAGGAGAGCATTCACACTCCACACATGCAAACACGCAACCATGGAGAAGCCAAGCAACACTGCTGTCCACTGTGCCACCATGACGTGCAATGATAACCCCCTCAAAGACTCCAGGTACAGTTTAATACCACCTTCTGTATAAAAGCAGCTTTTAAAATCCATACTGAATGCAGATACCTCATTGGCTCTCATCTCTTTTGCAGTTTTATCGTCATATTTTGGACGCAGGCTTCTCTCTTAAATGTATATATATATATTCTAATGTAACAGTTTTCAAGCTTTTAGTTTTATTTGTCATATGATTTTTATTTGCCATAGTGCAGTGTTTTGCAACCAACTTGGGGCACCCAGAGAATCCACATTTTGCTTCCTCCCACCTCCTAGCCAAGCTCCTAGCAGAGTCCATATTTCCACTGTTCCCAGCTCCTAGTGAGAACACCAAATACTTGGTACATTAATATTTTCATACTTATTCACTATATGTAGATAATTAAATTATTTTATTACTTGTTACTTACTTGGTAAGCAATTGAGGATTTTGTAGTGAACAGGTTTTTAGACCCGGTAAGGCAAATCTGTACTGTTTATACGCATTAGTCCATTAATTCTATCTTTTGTGTTTTAAATGGACAATGTGCAATTTTAATTGTTTTTAAAAATCGATTTTGTTTCCCTCCAGATCCCATCCGAGTTTCTGTAATTTTTATATGATGATAATGATTATTATTACTATTCATCGTCACAGTAACACTTCTAGCGCAATAATCACACTTTCCTAGCGAAGGTGGGGCAGAACACGCATTACGTACCACCGATTACGTGAGACGCTCGACGCATCACGTGTCTACGTGTTTACGTCGGGAACCGGAGCTCCGAGGTGTTTCGCTTTGCGTCGCAGAGAAAGAGACCGGCAGAGCGGACGGCTTATTTTTTACTGGCGTTTACGGGTTGATTATTGAGCAGGAGACCCACGGCACGAAGGCGAGGACTGCTGACCGCACCGGCTCGTTGCTATGGCCTACGCGTACCTTTTCAAATACATCATCATCGGTGACACGGGTGAGCGGCCTCCTATTTCCGCAGTGTTGGAGTGAATGACGTGGTGGGAGCAGAGACTCCGGGTGGGGGCCCGACCTAAGGTCTCGGCGGCCCTGCCGGACTGACAACGCTCTTTCGGGACGGGCTTCGCCGTTTCGCTCGGTTGCGGTGTCTACGTAGCTGGCTGATAGACGGTGCAGTCGTTCGCGGTGTTTACACGGAGTGTCACGGCCCGTGGCAGGGCCGTCCGGAGCGGCGGCGTCGGTACGCTTCTGCCCGGCATCTTCCTCCCTTCCTCCGTAGGGTTGGGAGGGTAATAAGAGTCGGCTTTGTGTTGGTAGCCGGGAAATGTCACCTAACTGGCGACTCCGGCTCGTTATTTTACCGGCTAGCGGTAAACAAACGAGCGGCGGGCGGCGCCGCTGTCAGTGTAGGGAGGGAGGCGGCTCTGCGGCCCGGCCTTCCGCCTACAGCCGCCGTCCTGATGCCCAATAATGACTGTGTAATACCTCATTTTCGCTCATTTTATTTCTCATTTTATGAGGTTTTTCCAGTAGTTAATGCTCGCCCGGTATCAACTGACCGTTTTATATCCCGATAAGCAGTTATTTTTGTACCAGATCCTGGATAGTGGGACCTGGAGGATTTGACTTAATACAATCCCGAAATACTAATTTGGCTGAAGAGATATTGTCCAGTAATCGTATTGCACATTTTTTACTTAAGCCCTTCATTTTTTAGACGTTTCCATAAATTGGCATGATCTTTAGTACCGTGTCACTGAATATGATCAGAAATGACAGATGGTTCAAGGGTCTTCATAGTCACTGAGCAGTAAAGATTATTCTTATGAAATATGACGATGTTAATATACCTGGAAGTATTGTGATGGCAGAATTTACACTTCACCTTTTAATAAAGCTTAAAAACATGCATGCGCATTGCTTTTTTGGAAATTAGTGCAGCAGGGCTTATGTAAGGGCCCAGGTGTATCTTTTGTCGTGGGGTTGACAGATGGAATGACAGTTCTCAAAATGCACAGAAAACCCTCAGTGCAGAGGGCTTGTGTATTCTGCCATACACTAACATACATACAGGGCAAACACCGTAACTGCATATTTCATCAATATTGAGTTACAACTAAAATTGAGCCTCTTAGGTTTTATCTCCTGACTGAATATCTTAGAACTTAGTGATTAGTTGTCATTGTTTACACACCACAGCACACAGTGCACAACAACGAAAGGTGTCCTCTGCATTTAACCCATATGTGACATAGCAGGGGGCAGCTAATTCAGCGTCCGGGGAGCAGTGCCTGGGGGCGGTACCTTGCTCAGGGTACCTCAGTGGTGCTTTGCTGGTCGGGGATTCCAGCCTGCAATCTTTCAGTTACTTTTCCTAACCATTAAGTCACCGCTGCCCACGTCGTAGCTCGGCTGTGCTCGGTTTTGAAGGAAACACCGTGATTTACCCTCTACACATACAGGTGGACAGCCAAGAAACTCTGTTCGTTTTTCTCACTTTCAGTGCCGGGGTAATTACTGTGTTTTGCCTGAGGCATTATTGTTCCCTGAGGTGTCTGGGGTTATGTTTAATTAGTGCTTGATGGCACACCCAGTCTTTCCTTAACCTGTGTCAGGAAGGCAGCGATTCACAAAGAGCTTCCCATTTCATTGCTGTCAACTTGCTGCTTAACCTGTGAAGACTATCTGTGTTATCAGTAATGCCTTGGTGTTTGTCAAAGATCTCAGAAAGACAGTGAGGGCTCTTATGTGTGGTCTGTAGCTTCAAAGTTTGACTGTATCTTTCTTGATGAAGAGTCTGATTTTGTCACTTTCAGGGTTTGGTAGTGGTGTCATCCCTTATGGTGCTCACACATTCTTATTGGAGGTGTTGGGTTTAAGGAAAATCTCAGCTGCACTCACCCAGACATGGAGCTGCTGTTGGTTGGGTCTCCTGTAACCTATAGCTCCACTAGTCGAGCATTGTGCTATGAACGCAGAAGGTTGTGGACTCAGATCCCAAGGAGCACACCCAGTCTGTTACCCTTCCCTATATATGTTCTGCATCACTTTGTGTACACGCATCAGAAAAATATAATGAGATAACAGCCTGCTCTTGCTGTTGCATGCTGGGGAGTGATGTTCTGTCTTGAGGGGTCTGTTTTTACTGCTTCACACCATAGTAAAAATGGTAGAACCCCCCAGTGCCTTAAGATGATTGTCATTAGCAGCTTTTCAGATTGCCTGTATTATCACTTTAAATGCAACTGAATGTTCTGGGAGGGTTAAAAACCCACATGATACCATTTTCTTTGGATCTGGCCCAGGGCAGAAGTAAGAACAAAGGTGAAAGCCTGCAATCCAGGAGCCCATTCAGCCCGTATGGTTTAAATATTCCAGCATTTAACATAGTAGTGATATGCGCTTCACTAATGCTCAAACGTTCAGTCTTCATGGTCTGATCTGAACTGAGAGGTAGTTTTATAATGGTACTTGTATTGTTTGTAATTAAATAATAAATGCTTGCATAATTTAATAATGCTGTCTCAGTTACAGTGAGCTATACTGCCCTACACAGGCAAAACACAGTAACTACACTGACACTGAAATTGACTTCAGAGTTTTTTAAGATTGTTCCTTGGGTGGGCGATATCGTGAATTACTGAAGATATAGTCATATTTGACACTGGAGTCCAGTGTCCATATCTGACAGTGACTAACCGGCGATTATTGTCTTTGTCGGGGAATAGGCTTGTGCTACATTCAAAGCAGGATAACAGATTAATTTAAAAAGCACACTTGCGCACACCTTGCTGTCATCTTTTTAACTCCTTGTAAGGCATGTGAAAGTATCGCGATACTTAAACGTTGGTTATAATGGCAGTATGCTGCTAGGGTCCACCTTGGGTTTGTGAACCGCTGCAGCACCACTGATCAGCACCAGCCCACCCCCCACCACCCCCCAGTTCACCAAGTTGTCTTTTCACATTTTGAAGTGGCCCACTGAACAGCAGTTCCATTCTGATTTCATCCTAAAGTATTTGATAATTCTGGCCAAGCCGTCATCGTCATTGCGTATTCACAGACATGTAATCATCCTGCTGGTGTTCTGCTGATTCAGACAAAAGCTATGGTGGCTATTCATAAAATATATTCTGCAGGTATGCATCATTGCAAGCTACCATTTAACAGTTTTATTTCCAGCATCAGAATAAAAAAACAGAAATGCGTGTGTCATTACTCACCACTTAATAATAACAGGATTCTACATTTTTTTCCCTGCCCTCCTTAACGAATAGTGGTTTTGTGTGTAGGCTGCTGCAGAGTCTCCAAAGCACAGCTGGAAATTTCCCCAGTGTCTTGCTCATACTCCCAAAACTGAATCTCACACGCTGCTGCTGGACTGTGAAATTCAGGCGTGAGATTGCAGTGGTGGTCGTTCGGAAGCACATGCTTGGCTCTGTTTGGCTTAATGCGAGTACAAAATTTTTGGTGTAGGGTTATATCATTAGAGTTGGCTTAGCAGCAAAAATGTGTCTCCTCTCTGCAGCAATGTGTCTGACCACCAGTCCTGGCAGACGCCTGAGAAGTAGCTGGGGTATCGCATTGCGCTGTCCTTGCCACTTCTCTGTCTGATTGCGGTGTCGCCTGATTGGCGGTAGCTCAGGCCCCGCACCCTCATTGGCTCCCTCGAAATGTGACCCCGTTCCAGAGCAGCCGCATCCCCGGAATGACCACCTCAGTCCAGGTTCTGGGTCCCTGCGTGCCGGCAAACCCCCCGCCAGCGAGTGCGGAAATCCATAGCCACAGAAGGAGCTGGAAAATCACTCACTTTTTCTGTATTTACCATCGACTTGTGCCCAGTTAGTTGATGTGGAGCCAAGCGATTTTATTTGTAACGTCGCTTTCAACGAGGCTGCCCGAAACACGACTTTCGGTGTAAGAGACCCGAGCACATAGATTTGCGATGTGGGCCCCCTGATTATGTATTAATGTATTAATAGTCTGTCCAGGCACATAGGGTAGCAGGAAGATATTTCAGTCTGTACCTGCCAATATGAATGCTGTTGTATGCCGAAAGTTAGCGATTATCTGTAAATGTGAGTGATCAGAATGGCCTTCAGCACTAAAACTACCACCATTGTTGAGTGGTAGAGATGTTTGAGCTCCCCCTACTGTACAAATTAGTAACAGCAGTGTTTTTGTACTTCGTTGTGTTAGCAGCTCTGTATCCAGTCTCCTGCGGTTTGCGTGACCAGGCTGAAATGGCCTTTTAGATGGAAACTGGGCGTCCTGCTTATCGGCCTGTCAATCATCAGGCTCGCATGACTCATGTGCGCCACCCAGAGGTTTTTATTTGCTCAGTTTCCTTTGTGCGTTTGGCTGCATTTTTCTCACCTGATTTTTTTTGGAGGTTTTAAAAAGTAAAACCAAATTACTCTTTAAATAAAAGTAGAACTATAATTTTTGTATTTTACTTTGTGTCAGTATAGCAATAGGTGTTAACTTGATTAGTTTAATAGCATTGCTCCTTTTTTGGACCCTCTTACACCTAATCGCTCATTTATTTTAAAAATATGAAAATAAATTTGAGGCATTGTTCAGCCTGTCCTAGAATCCCACTTGTGTGCATATATAATCATTTTTTCTCTGTGAGTTACCTGTCTTGGATTATATTGATCGCACTTTATCATAAATATACCATTACAGCCATTCACTTCAGAGTAAAAATATTTACGACGGAACGTAATGCACATAGCATGCAAATCATTTTCCTCATTAGTCATTTATAGCTGTTGCACATGGGATTTTTAGAATCCAATTTCTTTATAGAATAACGATAAGCTGGGTAAGTCATCCTTTACATAATGACTGTACTGACATGAACCTTTCGATGCGTTCTTGGTCTGTGACTTGTGTTTATGTTATTGAAGGGATCTAATTATCATCACTTAGCAACAGTTGTTGCCCCGGGAAACATAGGTGTCCATTTTATGTCATAGGCAAACGGGAGATCCACATACATCAAAATAAATATTCCTGCTGTTTTGGGACAGTTGAGGTCTTCTGCTTAAGCTTAGAGCACAGACTTGTGTTTAGGTTCACTAATAATGAATTGTTTCCGTATTGCGTTAAATCAGCTTCCAGGTATCCCAGAATACCTCTCATGTGCAATTGTCCAGAATTTAACCCTCTCTTGTCCTTTGTTCCTGAGGGTCTCCCGGACTTTGGGCATGAATTCGATGCTCCTCTGCACCTTTTTTTTTGTTTTTTTGATGGTGTTCACAATATGGAACATTATCCCCACTTGCTGAATCCCAATTAAATGTGATCTTCAGAATGTTTTTTCCGAGTTGTTACATTATTGTTGATTGCATGAATGTCCATGAATGTTGGATGTTAAACCCATACATTTCAGTTTAACTGCAAATGCAGCCTTTCAGCTGCATATTCTAATAACTGGTTCCTTCTTTTGCAGGAGTGGGGAAGTCATGTTTATTATTACAGTTCACAGATAAGCGGTTTCAGCCAGTGCATGACCTCACAATCGGTAAGACACCTGCGTTTTTATCTTCCTTTCATTCTGTTCTTCATAATAGCATCTTCTCCAGCTCTATAAACAGAGATGGAGGCAGAAATGTATCTCTTCTGTTTTCTGGTTAATTTTGATCTCAGCCTTTAACCTTGCTAAATTCTGACTGTGCCTTGAAGGAAAATAACTGAGAGATGTAAAGATGTGAAATAATTATTTATCCGTGTCTGTGGAAAGTGTGTGTTAGTGCATGTGCCTGTATCTCGGCAAACGTCATGTGATGCTTGTTTGCCTGCAAATTTTTTTTGGTTTTATTTTGTAAATGTGGGTTCGGAGTAGTGCTGTCCCAAACTATTATTCTTTAAACAATTAATCTAGTGATTTGTTTTTTGATTATTCGACTAAGGTAGCAACTAATTTCTCGATTGATCAGATGATAAATTTATTGATAAGCAATTATTTTTAAGTTAGTCATTTAATACAACAATTCACCCTCTCCCCCACACACATAAATCTGAAATTCTCATTAACATTTCATTTTATTAAAACATTTCTTAAATATTAGAGCATTATTAACAAAACAGGTAAATCTTAAGAGATTCAATAGGATTTCTATGTTAGACCAAAGTAGTTTTTACTTAATTATTTCAGTATACCAATTTGACTTTAATATTGAAATTGATGCTAAAACATGGAATGACTTCATAACTAGAGAATGTTTTTTAACAAACATTAGCAAAAGTAGCTTATAGGAACGATTTAGGCTACAGTGTGTAAGAGTCCTAAATGATTATTTGTCTCACCCTTACATGACAGAATAAGTAAACAGAAAATATAAAACGGCTGAAACAGCGTCATTCACGTCAGCTACAGTTCAGGTGCAGAAAAGGTGTCATGACTGAAGTATTCCCAAACTTTGGAAGGCTAGGTGATTGGTCAGTGCATGCCTTACAAAATAGTGCGGCCCTGCTGGCCCTGGCGATATTAGACAAAACTATATCGGAATTCAGTCTATATTTGGTATCGTTTTAATGGTGCCAGCAGTGAAACAATTAGCCAGCTTATTAGTGGAATAACTTTGTATAGTAAATGAAAAGCATGCCGCAGGTCCAATAAATAAAATATCGTAGCTCTCAAGTGGTGATGAGATCATCAGGTGGACAGTGAAGTTCAATCATTAGCAGACTGCTTTATTGCGTGATTCTTAGAAGGACACTGTTAACGTGGTCCTGAGGGGATAAAGTACTTTCCCTTACAATATGTTTAGCTTATCATTTAGTGCATTGCAGTAACAACGCGTCGACACTAAAATTCCACGCCGACGCATTTTTATGATCGACATCTTCGATTATGTTGAATAGTCGTCCCAGCCCTAGTTTGGAGGTAGAATTATTGTTGATTTCTGGCTTATCGTCGTACCAATAAAGCCTTTTCTCTGAATTTGCTGTAGGAGTTATTGTGAATCAGCACTGCGGTGATTCGGTAATTATTTGGTACACAGTATAGCGTTAAATTTAGCCGTGGCTGATACCCACACAGAAGTCGGCTCAGTCCCTCATTCGTCTGGAAAGTAAAATCTGGTAAATTCCTTGTCCAATCAAGCAGAAGTTCTGCCCCCAGAACCCTGTGGCTGCCGGCTCAGGCCTCGCATCCTTTCCCTGCTGTGCGTCTGGAGCCTGTATCATTAAGCAAGATCTGTTGCCAGCTAATAACTAATTCAACTAACTAATAAAAATCCAGCTTCATGATACAGGCCCCTGTTGCGTCTGGACTTTGAATCCCTAGCCAACATTTTCTCATGCCCCTTAACTGCTGCGATGTGCCAAGGTCTCCCTGGCCCCCTGATCCACACCTTTCTCTTATTTCTCTCCACAGGTGTAGAATTTGGTGCACGGATGATTACAATTGATGGAAAACAGATAAAACTGCAGATCTGGGATACAGTAAGTCTTGATGTAGTATTGCACTACTCTCCTTTCAGATGGGCTGCTGTCCTTTGCTTATTTTCATTATGATCTTTGTTTTTCAGCTTGTTGAAAAGTCCTTTTCTTTTTGTGAGGCACTAGTATGACTGAAGTTCTTTTGTTGGCCTGAAGATGGAGACAATGTGCCATTGATGTATCATTGCATACCTTTGTTGTCTGTGATGCAGACCAAAATACAATATATTTATTGTCATTGTACAGGTATAAAAAACTTTTTGAAACCTTTGTTGACATGCTGGGTAGAATTGATTGATTTAATAACATCTATGTAAACAATTATTTTTGACTGTCAGCAATTTTTGAGTGCGTATCAGTATGCCTGTATTTGAGTTGACGTGCACTACTTACATTGTAGTTTTTTTTATTTTATTTTTCTTCGACAATTGCCCTTGAACAGACAATCAGATAAAACCTTAGTGATCCAAGTTAATCAACAAGGCCAATTATTGGGAACAGTGTAATGAAATGTACCTGTAGCATGCCATTTTAAATAACACATAATCAATAGTACCCGTAGGTTTCCAGTAGTAATGCTGATAATGAGTAACATACAAGTCAAAATCAAATGTATCATTGAGTGAAGGCATCATATCTGAAGCTGACAAACACTGAAGTGAAATGTTGTTCTCATTGGTGAAGTGCAGATGAGGAGTACATTTAACCACCTGATTAGTGTGGGGATAGATGGTGCAAATTGCCTCAGAAGTCTGGACTTTCATTAATCCAAAAGCTGTGCGCAAATGTCACTTTTCCGTATCTCGAATAGCTTTTTTGTGCAGCTGTTATTTTGTTTCAGGTTGGCACGTCCCATCAAAGCACGGTTCCGTGTCGCCCGTCTGAATCTCTCCTCTTACGGGGAGTAGTGTACGCCCCAGTAATGCATCCAAATAGTGGGGAGATTGCGGACGAGTGGGGATCCTCCCCCAGCAGCCCTGCTTCAGTGTCAGGAATTTGCTGGGATGTGCGTGGGGCGGGGGGGGGGGGATGTGCTGGTGATGCAACACGCTAATTCTGCATGGCTGGCCTTCCTCTGACCTTTCCGCTGCCAGCTGGTGGGTATAAAAGTGCCATTCATCATTTATTTACAATGGGCCCTATTTATTCTAATGTCAACAGCTGCCCGGGGAGAGGCTTATTGAATTGAGATGCACGGCGGTGGCAGTGGCGGCAGTGGTGGCGGTGCGGGGCCTTTCACCGGGGGCCCTCCGCCGCTCCGGTTGCTAGGAGTTTATTCTGTGCCGCGGTAATGATTCATGTATTGTGAGGCCATTCAACCAAATTGGGTTTTCAAGGATTGTCCTGGAAGGGTTGAGAAGTCCTATTGTAGAGGGGAGAATGAGAGAGTGTGTGTGTGTGTGTGTGGGGGGGGGACCAAAATTTGTTGCTTTTTAGCTTGTTGGGGACATTTTTCAGGTCCCCAAATATAAATCGCAATGTAAAAAAATTCTGTGAATGCATTGAAAAAACAACTAAAAATGCCACGTCTGGTCTTTTGTTTGGTTACTTGTGTTAAGGCTCAGGTTGGAGAGGTGTTAAAGTCATAATGTT
>JABFEB020000079.1:14890956-14914872 GCA_019775895.2 Stomatorhinus ivindoensis
GTCTGAAGTCGCATACCTACGTAGTAGGTACTGAATTTCATTAGAAACGTTAGTGTAGTACATACTGTATGTATGCACGAAAACAGCATGCATGCGTTCAGGCATATTGCGGTCACTACCTTGCATGTTGCTGGATGTGGATGTTTACCAGCGATGTAGCTTGACCCTTGCGAAACTTAAAAACTGTTTAAAAAAAAAATCATCAATGAAAAAAGTACATAATCGAGTCAACTTTCTATTTAAATTCCTCCAGCATCTTGACAAAAATTTCTGAGAGAGCTTCGGTGTCCTTCTGGGATGGTGTAGCATCCATCAGTTGCAGGCTTCTAAGTTTCACAGAGTGTAGTATGTTATCCGGGTACCGTTCACCTACTGTCTTATCCATACTGAGGATTCGGACATACTGCTCACGTTGCATACTACATTCACATACTATATAGCAAACAAGTGTGCGACTTCTGATGCAACTCTCAGTCACGCCCGTGCTTTCTCTGGCCGTGTGTTTCTGTGTGACTCATTTACTCTCTGCTCGTCTGCTTGGGGTGACCGTCTTTCTGTAGTATTGTTATGTCACCTGCTGATGCTGTGTGGGCGGACCCACTCAGAATGAAAGCTGAGCACTCTCGTCTCTCTGCTCCACCCCTTCGGTCTCCGTGTTCCGCTCCCTCGCAGGAGAGACACCTTTAACCACTTGACAACCTGGTTAGAAGATGCCCGGCAACATTCCAACTCTAACATGGTCATCATGCTCATTGGGAACAAGAGGTGATTCTGCTTTTTTTCCTGGCTGTCCCCTGCCCCACTCAGTTAAAGCCACATTCGCCGTCTGAACCATCTGAAAGACTTGCAAGTAGTTTTTTCTCTGCTTGTCTTGATGTCTGTTTAAGCAACAAATTAAAAAGTATGCAGGGACTTAAAGCCATACCTGCAGCCTGACACGTTTGAAACTCGTACGCGTGTCGAACAGTGAATTAAATAGAAAAATGTACAGGTATTGAAGCCCGCAGTGAGACCTTGAGGTGTCCCGCTTTGCTTCCAGCGATTTGGAGTCACGGAGAGAGGTGAAGAAGGAGGAGGGCGAAGCCTTCGCCCGAGAACACGGACTCATCTTCATGGAGACCTCAGCCAAGACGGCATCCAACGTAGAGGAGGTAACCTCTGCTTCGGGGTGGGGTGGTTTGAGGTGATTTTTGGGGGACAGAAACACGCTCGCTTCCCCAGGTTTTCTCTGAGTGATGTTGTAGAACTTTCTCTGGGTGTTTTTTTTTTTGTTGTTGTTCTTGACGCAAAGGGCAGTAGGCCACAGCCTCTTTCAGTTCTCAGGAAGGAGCCTTAGCTGACATTCTTAACCACAGGCTCACTCATTTTCTCCCTTACAAGTCTGTGAACCACGTAGATTTGCAGAGGGCCAGCTAGGTCTGAAAAGCCGTAGCATGTTCCTGTGAACACGGCACCATAATGCACAGACACGGCAGAGTGAAGTTTACGGGAAAGCACTGCCTGAATCACTTCCTGGAGCTTATTTTTTAAAAAATACTTTATTTTTACTCATTGCTGAGATGTCGTTCAATAACTAATTGAGAAGGCACCAAAGACGTCGACTTCTGTAATTGATAACAGCTACCACTCGATGGCAGCAGTGAGCCGCTCACCAATTTTTGTCCCATTATTGTGAATTAAGTTTGGCACAAAAGTTAAAGCAAAAGACAGATTGAAAACTAGGTGTGTATTTCCATACTGTAGAAAATCACAGGGTTTGAGGATTGACGTATCAAAGCTAATGTTAGACTCAAGCATGAAGCAGAATGAGTGAAATGATCAATTACGATACCTGTAAATGAGGAAATTAACCTTAACCGGCTGGTCTTCTCCTTTGGTTAGACATTGCACAGAAGGTATTGGAATGTTATTTTTCCCTTCCCTATATGCCCTTCTGGCAAATCAATAAGGTATAGGATTATCCACTGAGCTGAATTGTTCGTTCATAGGTTTCCTGCAGACAGTAAGACGTTAAAATGTTAATGATTTCTCCTGCTGAACGCATCCGCTGGCAGCCAGGCCAATAAACCTCCCGGGCGCATGGTCACGATTACACCCGACAGTGGCGCTCCATACAGCGGCGTCAACGGCGTCTGGCCTTGCGTAGGCGGGGTGGGAATTCCCCCGCAGAAAAAGGCAGTGGTGGAGGAATGCCAGTGGCACCGCGACGGGGGCGTTGTGGGGGGGGGGGGGGGGTTCGTGCACCACTCCCACAGTGGCAGGTGCGTCGTTTTGGGGAATCCCTCACTCTCGCACGCCCGGCAGCGGCGCGGCGACGGTTTGCCCAGCTCATGTTAGCGGACGGTAACGGAATCAATTTGCGGCTGGCCCCCATCCAGAGCCGGGCGCTTAAGATCAGAAGCGGCCCGGGGAAACGTGCCCCGCCCCCCAAACACACACCCCCCCCTCCCCCACACACACGATTAATTCGTCTCATTAGCTCACCGCCGATCCTCCTGCCCCTGGACGACGTTTCGATCGCCCACTTAGACGCCATGCATATTCATTTACTCCCATGCCTCTCGCTCGCTCGCTCCCTGGCCATCCCGGCCCCCCCGCACGCCCGCACGCCGTAATTGAGCTGCGGCGGATTGATTACTCAGGGGAGCCACTCGGCCTTTATAGGTGAAAACGTCTCAGTGTCGTTAATTAGGAAACAAAGCTCCGCAGGCAAGGCGGCCGGTTAAACACTTCCAGGGCAGCGCTGAGGCCACGCCCCCCCCTCCACCCTCTCTTTCCTACTGGTGAACTGTGGTGGGGGAGGGGGTGTTTCACCCTGATCACAGGGAGGAGGCAGAGGGTGGGGGGGTTCACCTCTTCGCTGGGCTCACATTCCTCCTGAAGTTTATATCTGCTGTTCTCATTCGCTGGGGGCAGCTGTTTGTTCAGTCCAGTTTTGATCTTCGAGTTTGGTCCTGCGCCCTCCCCCGCCCCCAACCCCCCTCCCCCGCGCCCGCTGTTCCCTGGAGCCGCCGGTTGCTCCTCCGTTCCCTGACCCTCCTCGCACCCATGCGTCGTGTATTTATCACACATTCTCATGTCATAGGCCTTCATCAACACGGCCAAGGAGATCTACGAGAAGATCCAGGAGGGCATCTTCGACATCAACAATGAGGTGGGTGATGTCGTGCTTCTTATCCCTGTAATACACGTTTGAGTAAATATACCCTGTACGCCAGCCTTGGAATTGTCTCCCACTTTTCCGATGCATTCCACGGACCGTACATGCATGATAATTCATATCGGTAGCGCTGTGAACCTGTTTGTGTCACAGACTTTGGGCTGAATTCCATGTGAGTGCATTCGCAGTGTCTTCAACAACTCGTGCGTAGGAGTTTTTAATGTCCCAGGTGAGGTTGAAACAGAGACTGGCGCTGTGGCACAGGCGGTGCTGCCGTCTCACATCTTCCGAAGGGCTAGAACATCCCCCCCTGCTGGCGCACTGGCCGCTGCAGCTGGAGAGGCTTTGACCTGCTTCGTTGCGTGGCCTCACGGGCCCACAGATTTCCAGCTGACAGCTCCGCTTCCTCCGTCGGCGGTGGGGGGGGGTGTCCAGCCGAGAGCCCAGCCCCCGTGGGCGGTTTACTCCACACGGCACCACGGGGAACAGAAGAATCCGTCGGGAGACTCCGCCCGGCTCCGTGACATTTGGGGAACTCCGGCGATGTTGCCGTTGACCTCATACATCCGCAGACGGTCAGAGACGCTTGTGTAAACAAACGTCGTTGCCGCTCCGTTTTTGATCCGCCTTCTGTTATTACATTCTGTGAGCATCGCGGAGCAAGAGAGGATCACAGGGAGGCTTCTCACAGGGGGAACAGCCTTCCGGGGGGGGGCTATCTGTCGGACACCTGGAGCGGTGGGTGGGTTACTATCAGGATCACATCAGCAAAACACTTACAAGCTGGATCTGAGTTGAAATTCTGCCAGATTCTCTCTGCTAGGGTTCTGGTCCACAATCGGCCCTCGTTTTGTATTACCTTTTGCCAGTCTTGTTCTTCTTTGTAATTTTGAGTTGACGTTCCTCAAAGGGTTCTGAGGACACACACGAAGACGGTAGCCATTTAAACCAGAACCAGACCCCAAATGTTTCCAGGTGCCTTGGCAGGTTGTTCGACAGACGCGTCCGACCTCCAGCCCTCGGCACGACTTAAAGTTTACAGTACATGCAGCCTTGAGACCACAGCGAGAGCCCGTCGTAGATCTGGACTTCTGTACCTATGCTGGCAGCCCGCAGCCTTGGGCTTGGGGCTTCAAAGAGCACCAAATACTTTTCCATCTTTTGAATGTCGGTAGATGAAATGTTCTGTGACTAACCTCTTCCTGGGAACTATATGAGAGTCCAGTTCAGTCCCATTGCAGAACTTATCAGTAGAGATTCTAAGTGGAGGTTGCTCTGAATGTTGCTCCCAAAATAACGTGTTAATTCACACGTTAATCCTTCCCATGAAAGAAAATAAATGAAATGCTAACTTGTTCTGATGAATCTTCCTAGTCCTAATTGGAAGGGAGTAAATAGCAGAGTGTCGTGCCTGTGAGTCCAGCTGGAGACCTGGGTGTCTTTCCTTCAGTGCCGTTATTTCTGTCTGTTTTTATCGGCCGGACACTGAAGCCAAATGGTGTCGAAAGTGCAGCTCCTAGCTGTCTCCCTGCTGGCAGAACGCCAGGCTGTAACTGCTCCATAACGTCTTATAAGGTTACGGGGCTGCTTAGATGAGGTGGGACCCATTTAGCTATTGGGCATGCTTTTTGTTAGGGCCAATGAGGGGCTGGTGGCGGTGGGTGGGGGGGCTGCTCCGTAAGGAGGAAGTCGAGGCAGAGAGTCAAAACCGCATCAGCTGATGTCGATACAGCGGCTGTGCCAGAAACCCCAGGGCGACTCGGCGTAGCAAAGCCCTCTGCCAAGCACTATAAATCTGAGGTTTAGCGTGACGCAAAGTTTCCTTAAGAGCTTAATTTCAGAGACTACTGTGTTGCTGCTGTCAGGAAGGCGGCGTTTCTCAGCCGCTGCCCACTTGCAGGAGAGAGGGAGATTGGGGGGGTGAATAGGTACGGGGCCGGGGCACGGCACACGGGTGCGAGAGATGCTGGCGCTCTGCCATATCTTTGGGTTATTGCAGAAATTATTGATGAGACGGAGCACTCCTATGTCCTTTCTCTCTGCGGGCCCTGGCCAAAAAGGCGAAAATTATCGGGGCCTGGGGGAGCTGCTCACACCTTCTGTTTCTTTATGTTAAATCTGCCCCCCCCCCCACCAATTTCAAAACCAGACAAAAAATTTAGGAATAAACTAAGAGTGGGCAGTGTCTTCAGGGGGAGTGCCATGCAGGGAACAGAACCTATCGTGTACAGGTGAGTAATCCGCTTCTCTCTCTCTCTCTCTCTCTCCCCCCCACCCACAGGCGAACGGCATTAAGATAGGACCTCAGCATGCTGCCACCAACGCCGCCCTGGGGGGAAATCAGGGAGGGCAGCAGGCTGGCGGGGGCTGCTGCTGAAGCCCCTGTGCTTCCACTTGACTGGTTGGGCGTACTAACCGTTTTTTTCTTAACCTCCAACCCAACCCCTGACAGTCCCACCCCACCCCCCCCCCCCGAATCGACTCATTTACTAGATGGCCGTCCGTCAAGAGCGAAGCCAAGTCCCTCACAATCCCTGTCTAGGTCCGCGTCCCAGCCGGTGTCCCAGTCAGCCTGAGCTGGAAATGGTCTGACGGGCAACATCTGGAGGATTGTGTCCGTAACCTACTTTCATTTAATTTGTCATCACTTTTGGTTATCATTTTTTTAATATTACTGTTGGAATTATTCAACTGATTTTGTCCTCTAAGCCCTTGACTTCAATACTGGTTTGTTCGAAACACTACGAAGGCCGTCTGAATATTTTAATAAGTTTATGTAGAGGAAGTCCTCAGCTATCTCTGGTTACCTAAAACAACATACACAAAATCATAATAAAATATGCACTTCCTCAGAGCTGCCAGCCATTTTCCTTTGGGGGGGAGGGGGGGGGGGAATGGAACAGGACTGTTTTAATTCTTTATCATCTTTTGTTTTGTATATAAGTTACCGTCTCCTCTGTGTCCCCTGAACAAGCTCCATGCACTTTAGTTTGTCGAAGTCTATGGAGCTGAGAAATGCCTCCTCCTTTCCGTAGTTGTAGTTCAGAGCCCGGTCTGACACCCTCTTTTAAATCTCACCTGTGTTTCTCCGCCAACTCCATCTCGTTCCTGCCACCTGCCTCTCCCCATAATCCCGAAAGTGCTCAGCATACAGAAGCTGTTGTTTCCACATTCCCCGTCTACCCTAATGCCAAACGTCGTGTTCCGCATTCACATCTCCAGAGATGGGTCAGCTTCTTATCTTAAAGATGCGGATATTTTACTGTTCTCTTCTTGTCTCAATACTCTGGAGAGGCAGTGGCAGTCAGTTTTGAGGGTATTTGTGTCCATGCATCTGCATACCCTTCATTTTTTATCATTAGGGTTTGATTTTTCAGGTTAATTTTCTACAGAATCTCACTGCGGATGGACATTAACTTAGATGAGTGATTGTGTAAAGACTTGCTTTACCTGGCAGTGTATGCTGTCTATTGTTATACAGTGAACATCTTGTCTATTGTGAGAAGGGTTTGATAAAAAAAAAACAAAAAAAAACAGCCAAACCTGTATATTTGTGACCCTGAACTTTATTTGCTGTGTTGATACTTAAACTGTATACCAATAAATTAAAACAATCCCTGTGGTTAACGTAAGAAAGAATTAGTAATCAATGAGTACCTTTAAATATGCACACATTATGTTTGATATGTATTGGTGTGAGTGAGAATTTATATGTGCATACATATATCCTTGCGGTTGTAAATAAACACATGCACTCATTACTTGCGAAGAACTCAAGTCTTATAGCTCAACTCTATTACACGCTATCTAGTAAGTCTAAAGTTCCATCCTGTCGTGGATTAAAATATAAGAGATGAAGAATGTATGCCTTTTTGTCAGTAGCCTGGGTCTGGATTCCACTGTTTAAAGTGAAAGATGATCTTGCTGAAGGGGTCACGAGGCAGGGAAGACCCTCGTTGAGCATTTTTGGTTCCATGTAATAAATGGAACAGTGATTATGAAACTTATGGGAGGGAAAGGCCCCAGTGTGTACACCATGTATAACCACCTCACGGGCGATATTTCTTGCTTACTAAAATCAGTCGTGGGGGGGGGACTTTTATGGTTTAGGTGTCAAGTGTGGATGGGTGGTGCCCTCTGGCAGTAGAGGTATAGATGACAGAATAGACGTGTCTGATCTTTATCTAGTCAGTGGGGGAGCGTGATTCATCACAGAGGAAGGTGGAGGTTTGTCTCATTTCTGCAACACAATATGAGGCAAAACAAAAGATGACATCATTGTGTATGTAGTATCATTTGTTTAGCTCTGTTGCCTCCCATTTTCCTGAGAACCATCCGGTGTAATGTTCAGCATGATGCTCTGGCACGACATTGAGTATTAATTTAACTAAAACCCTCCAGGGGCTAAGTACTGTTGATTAAGATTTCACTTCTTGTAAATTCCTATTACTCTCTGTAATTATGAGAGAATATTGCAAATGTGAAGTATATGAATTAGAAAAAAATGGTACTTCATATTTTGGAACCATGTTTAAAAACACTACTATCCAAATACCTTCATAATATATCAGTAGTTTGTATGTGAAATATTATAGTCCAGTGCTCCCCACCCAAACCCTATTTCCTGGTGTTTGAGCACATTTGTTGGTTCCTACTTCCCCATATTCAAGGAAATCCAATTCCTCTCTGTCCAACTAAAGACAAAAATGGTCCAATAAAGATTACATTTATTGAAAGCGAGGTACATTCTGAGAATGAAGGATCAGACGGTCCCTGGAGCAATTGAGCATTAGGGGCATCGCTCAAGAAACCCCAGAGGTGACATTGCGCTGCTGACCCGTGGATTTAAGCTAGCTGCTTTTTTTTTTTTTATCAGACACAGCATCCTAACCCAGTGAGCCACATGCCACTAAACAAGGTAAGATAGGCTTGCAGATTGATTAAGATACTGCAGAGCTGCAGTGGTAGGGTGACCGTATTTTGCTTTGCAAGCAAGAGAGGCCCGGGGACAGAGGCGTCAAAGCAACACAAATATGCACGCAGAAAGTACTCGGATTAGAAAGCAAACGACAACATGAAACAAAGTGAAATCCTGTACATTTTGGGGATATTTAGGTCCCAAAAAAGAGAAAAGGTGGGGGAAAAAGCTCACCATGTGCAGTGCATATTGATCTATCATTCTTAATTTATCAGTTACACGCTGTGGCAGGAATCCGATTTATATTGTCCAAACACCTCTTTGGTGTATATTTGAGAACTTACACAGAACACATCTGGTGAGGGTTCGCTGCAGAAGTTTGACTTACTGAAAAGTCATCAGTTCACATTGTTTTTTTGTCATTTAAGTGGCCAATTAAGTGTGTCATGTTGCAAAATCCAACAGAATGGACACTGGTGGCAAAGATTAATTTAGAAACCTGACTGGGTTTCTACTGGATTGACTCAGTAAGTATATATGCTGATAAGCCCTTCAAATATGGGCATTGTTTTCATACAAGGCAAAAAAAATGTGTAACTTGACATTTAAAAGGCTAACAAACTTCCCATTTTCAGTTTTGGCCAAAGAACATTTGGTAACTACAGCATGGATGTTTAGTGTATCCTCACACCTGTGTGCGTGTATGTGAGCTCACATGTATTTGTGGTTAACATATTTTAATATCTATACTGGTTTCTCTCACGTACATTTGTGGCGTGGTTCAGTGTTTTTTATTGCCCTTGTGTGGTTGTATGAATATGTTCTCTGTAACACCCTGACATCCTGCCCTATCCCCTATAACTGCTGGAACAGGCTCACTCTGTCCCTCTACTGCACATGGGGATGAGCATTTGGTAACTAATACAAGAAGGGTACACAGTTTTATTATTTTTCATACATAAGCAATAGGCTTAAAAATAAAAGATTATTTGGGCCAGGTTATTATACATCAGTGCTACATAGAGTGCATCAAGGAGATACCGACGTACTCTTAATAATGAATATATTCTTTTTTATATCCAGAATACGTCAAAGCTTTTCCAAAGTGTATTTCACACACATACGACTTTAGCAGATAGTGAATATTGAGGACGGCGAGGCTTACCAATATATGTGCCCGACATAAAAAAACACCGTGGTATCTCTGGAATTCTTTACTTGTCTTTGACATCAATCGGACTACGTGAAAGCTACGCCTAACTCAAACCGGGTGTTCGAGGGGGAAAAAAGTTTGAAAACAAGTGAAAGGAAAAGAAAACCATTTTACGCGCAGAAGGCGATCTGACATCACCGCATGTTCTTGGAGGAATTGTCAATTAGTGCGTTAAATTATATTTTAAAAACCAATATAAATAACAAAGGTACTTAACAATAAGACAAACACCTAGAGAGAAAATGCATGAATCTTGTCGTAAATATAATCACAATATCATTCTTTAAAAGGTTGTGGGTTTTATTCACGACGACGACAATTGCTAGAGCACCACCACGTCTCCCGAAACGGAGGGACGCGTTGCTCTTGAAGGTGCATGTGTCTTTAAATAGTCCTGCGGGCCAGGTTATGATAAGCAACTAATGATGATGAAAGAGACATCCGGGTTACGGAGGAGGTGCGTGTTACGTGTAAACTGGATTGGCCCGAAGCCAGGAAGGGTAGCTTAAAAAAAACACTAAACAGATAAACCGCTTAAATTTGTACTCGAATCAGGATTTTCCTGTAGTTTAATACACACCGAGTATGTTCGAAGTAGGCAGGCGCCGAAGCGAGTATTTTATAGCACTTTTCCGGCGTGTTAGGTATTGAATAGCAAGCAGCGTACTCCATACAGTCGCCCGCATCTCCGGGGAATTTCAGGGAGCTCGTGGCCGCGCATGCCGTGGGGGCGCGAAGGGAGCGCGCTCGCGTGGCGCTGAAATTCGAAAAGACTGGTCGCATGAGTTGGTGGTCGCCCGAAAATCCGTGCCCACCTTTGCATATTTGTCATATTTCATACGTATTTTGTTCTGTCCGAAGTGCTAAAACAGCTTCGACCTCCAATGATAAATAATTGGATTAGATAATATCACCTTGAACAAGCTGCTTTCACGTTAAAAGTGAATTTCTCTATTGTTTTCTGAACTTTTATTTCTTTAGAAGAAATGTAATCAAATAATAAAATACTTTTGGTACCTTAGGAATGCTTGTATACTGGCATAGTGGACAATAATTTTTTTCCGGACAGAATAAACCAATAATTCTGTTAGATTTACCTCATTTAAGCAGAACAGTCAAAAGATGGGTTTTATGAGGACATTTACTTACTGCTGAACAAGAAATATCATTATTGATGTTGCTCATTTTATCTCACAAGTTTTGGTAGCTGTTTGGATGCTTTTGTCATCTGCAGCCCTAAAATATAGTCCTGTTTGATGATGTCATCAAATCAACATCGTAAGATCTTTTTTACTCACTGGGTAGAAGTAAGATGTAAAGTGTAAGAAAAAATAAAGCAGGGTTAAAGTGTTAACAAAATCAGTTCGCAGTTAGCAAAATAATGGTATTATCCAGTACAATGTCTTGATACTTAGTCATCTCTGCTGAAGGTAATTGTCCTTTCAATTGTGATATTAAGGACATGCCTACAACATCAGACATCTGAGTTTGAGCAGTTATAAATGCATTTCAATGTTAGAACCAGTGACAATTTAAGAGAATAGATGTCACAATGTTGATTTGAAGGTGACAATGCCTCAGAAAAATAAGCCTCTGGATCACAACTCAGGATAAGTAGTCATTGAAAATGGATGGATAGTAGGTGGGTGGTTAGATGGATATCAATGAAATGACAATGAAAGGTGAAAAAGTCACCATTGAAAAGTAATAGAGTAAATTTGAGCACAGTTAAATACCAAGGATACTGTATGTGTGTGCGTGTATACTTTTAACTGAGCACACTTCCTGACTCGGCCTAGTGTCACTGTGTGACATCTTGCACCATCATTTTGGCAATCTAACATCTACAGTACATAGGCCTAGGTAATGACAGCATAAAGAATATGCTTGAATGTATTCATGCCCTGGGTGCTGTAGTTTGTGTTTTTATAGCATGGGCAACATTACTGTATAATCTCACTCCTATATAATGTTTATGACTGAGATGCCTTGGATAGTGGTTTTGCCTGCTTTTAATCAGCAGTAGCTTGTCCAGGTCCTCGCTGTAGAGAAGGGCATTGCACATTTTTGCTATCATTAAATAATTTGTCTCTGTGTGTATGAAGTATGCCTGTCTTTGGGCAGATGCAATCAGACTGTGGTAAACCAGACCTTATTACAGTAAAGCATGATTATAATGAAGCTTATAAATAAAGTTGATCTTATTAAAGTCCATGTCACGGAACATCAGTCCTTTCCAGGTTTTAAACAATTTGTTCCCACATTTAGCTGAATAGCGTGCTTTTGGTTTGTAGGAAGAAACTCGTGTGTAAAACATGAGAATTCCAGCTACAGCCCAATCCAAACCCCCAACCATAAATCTCTGAATTAGCACCTTGCTGTGGCTTCCAGTATGATGTAATCACGCTTCACACTCAAAATGATTCTCCAGACTACTTGTATAATGGTTACAAATAATGTGGAAATATTTAAAGAAAAATAATTACTTAAAAATACAGATTTCAAAAACTTTTTATGTACGACCCCTGCATGACCGAACACAGAACAACAGAAGTCATTTCAGCTAACCGTGCCTTTATCGCCGTTGTAAAGTGTAATGATATTTAATAACTGCGAGGTTTATTTTATCAAAAACAAACATTTTTAGCCCCTTATTGGGACTTGTCCCCCGTTCTTGGACTGCTTACAGCCGGATGGGTAGCACACTCCTTTTGTGGTCTGTGAGTACGTGCCTCTCATTACCGCGACAATTATAATAATGACAATAACGCCGTTGCGTCAGCACCCGCGCGAGGAGGGGGGGTTGGTGTTGGTGGTGCTGCTGGTGTTGGTGTCGTCGTCCGCGCGCACGCACGTGACCGGGGCGAGACGCGAACGCGCTCCTCGCCTGTGGAAGGCAGGGAATCGAGAGCGCGGCCGCCGGGATCGATCGGATTAAACTTGAATCGGGTGAAATTAACACAAAGGAGCGAGAGAGAGAGTCAGCGAGGACGGGACGGGAGACGCTGCGGCTGACGCGCTTGCATGTCGGCGATTCGGCCGATTTTTGTCGCGCACAGGTGGAGGTACACGCTAAGAACACTTTATTTAACACAAGCCCGAAGTGACCTGGCCACTAAGCTACGCGGCTAATACTAGGTGAGTGACTTTTATCTGGTCGCCTCTTTCTCTCTACTCGCGCGCGGTGTCGCGCGGACCTCGCCGCGAGCCGAACTGAGGTGAGGACGGCAACCGCCGCTTTGATTTCACACATGTACATTTTAAAAATATATTTTAAATTGTAAAAGTTTCATTAACCTGCTGGCTAGCCGCTCGTCGGGGCTAACTAGCTAGTTTTCAGGGTGGTTGTAGTGAAAATGTGGCGAGTGCGCTCAGTTACTTTTGTTGAAGCGTGTGAAAAGTTGTGTAAGAAGAGGCTCACTTGTCTCAAACGCCGGCGGGGAAACGTGGCTACCGAGCGGTAACTTTTACACCAGCGATGCGGGGAGACATTGGTTGCTGTCCCATTTTGGGAGCCTGGTTAGGGTTAACTCGCCGACCGACGAGCCCGGTTACCATAGTTTAGCCGGAGTGATGCGGAGGTCTTACGCCGGGAAGGGACCCGTCCGACTCGGGCTGCTCGGATCCCCCCTCAGTCCAGGCGGATATCCGAGGAAAGACCAGCCGGCCGCCCAGTTTCAGGAGAAGACTCCGGTAGCTAGGTTTGGAGTCGACCGGACTGGGTCGGGGGGGCACGGTGCTCGTTTGAAAGGGAACGGGAGTTTGTGGGGAACAACGCCGGGCTTGAGGAGGTGAAGCGGCACACGAGGTGGCTGGGTGTGCGGAGGTGGGTCTGGTCGCCCCGGGGACATCCCCATTCACCCCTCCATCTCCGACAAGGACAGAACGAAGCGGGGCCGGGACCTACTTTAAAATCCCTCATAGAAGAGTGCCAGCTGCCGGGTCGGAGAAAGTCCGTGCAAGTCGGAAAGGAAGAATTGGAAAGGTTGTCCGAGGCCAGGCGCTCCGTAGAAGTGGTTTTGCGGGTTAGATTTGGGTCAGAAGTATTAAGTTCGGTACCGGTGCTGTGCACGTTAACCAACCCCCCTCCCCCCGAGTGGGGGTGTTTTTCTCCCGGGAGTATCCGGGGGGTGGGGGAGAAGAGCCGGGCTTCCGTCCACAAACGTGCGCGATAGTAATTAGCAGGGGAGGCAGGCGGTCAGCCTGGGGGGAGGTGAGGGAGCCGGGACTGGAGTGAGTGAGCGCCGCGGGCCATTGACGGCCATTCGCGGCCCCCGTCCAGTGCTCCAGACGGAATCGGGACGGGGAGGGCACGTCGCCTCGCCTCCGCACCTGCGGCCAGGTGGATTCGGAGCGCCTGCGCTGCCCGCCCCCCCGCATACCCGGGCCATGATTAGCGGGGCCGCCGTGTTAGCGCGGCTAGCTGGCTAGCAACTTTAAAACAATGGACGGGAGTCGCCGCACGAAAGGTGCTGCTTGTTGGTTTGACCAACTGGCCACAATTCGAGTTGTCTTTTCCCCCGTCGCCTCGATTCTGATACCAGTTTACTGTGAAATCACTTTAAAATAGCTATGTCCATATTTTTGAAAGTTTTGTCCAAGTTCTTGCCGGATCATTGAGGTTAAATTCACGCCGTTGTCCTCCCGTGCTTGTGACTTGGGGTAACTTTAACCTAGCTTTTAAAGCGACATTTGTAAAAAGCACCAGTCGGGCTTTTTTTTACCTTTTCCTATAGCTGTGGTTCCGCCGCCGGTCACACATCGGAGCGCTTTGCAATCTACATGTGGTACCCCACGCTCGCTTTTCGGGCGATCGGTTTTCTTATCTCGTTTAACTAGCCAAGTTTTTTTTCCTTCAATTTCATTCATCTTTAAACTAAGTGAGAACGTTCTGCCTGCTCCGGGGTTCGGTGCAGCCGGCATCCCACTGCTATTGCGGTCAGCGCTCGTCCTCCTCGTCGATACACAAAGGGAAATGCTTTCAAGTCTTTAACCTAAGATGGCAGCTTTAATTTGACTCGGGCCACTCAGTGAATCAGGATAATGAAGAGTCTCCCGGCCTCACAGCCAGGCCGGGGGCTGCTCGCGAGCTTTAACGCATCAACATTACCAGCACACCTAAGAGAGACGTTGAACTGACCTTTTTACTTTTAGCACAAGAATAATATTTTGTTCTGCTACCAGTCCAGCGCTGCTTACGCTTTTGCAATGTTAATGATGAAATTCCCTCTTAACTGCGACGAAGTATTAACGTTAACGACTGTCCCTCAAAACCGCTTTGCAAAACAATTTTCTCGATTTAGAAATTTGCCTTGCTGCTCTTGAAGCGGGTGAGATGCAGGGTTCATGGGAGCTGGCGTGTGCTGGTTTTAGGCCTTGGACGTTGGATCATAACTTACAGTGGTGGTGGTGGTGGGGGGGTGTCGTAGTAGGCAACTCAATTAGCTGTCTTTTGTATGTGAAAGAATGACTATTAAAATATGTAAGGTGTACTTGTGTGCAAGATTCTCATGAAATATATAGGTGTCTGTTTGGAAACTGTTTACCAGCTAAAATGGCAATATACAGGCAGCGCTTTGTTGGGTATGCCTTTATGGTGCAACTGACTTTGGACGTTGTGGGTTGGTGACTAAAGTTAATTCAAGCTGCAGTAACTGCAGTTTATATGTAAAATCTACTGTTGGGAATAGTGTAATATCATATCTTCAATGGTTATTCCATTGGCTATTTCATTTCCCATAGTATGGGTGAATTGAAGGCCTGTATGGGAACAGTTGCCAACATGAAAATGTCAGATTGTTAAAACTGCATGGACATCTGCCGTTTTTGTTTGAGAAGCCACATAAAACCAGTGACAACACTGCATTAGACACATACTTCATACATATATAAACTCATTTTTCTCTGGTTATAGGTGTCTAGGCAAATCACTTGGTGATAAGTGTCAAAAAGTTCCTGTTTTGATGAGCTAAATGGAGACTGTCCATGACCATGTTTCAGTAGATGCCATTGGTCTGGTTTTATATTGTATTTTGTTGCTTGCGCTTTGCTGTTTTTACTCTACCGTACAGTTTAAAATGAAGTTTTGTCTGGAATGTCAAGTATACAAGAGCATGGGTTAAATGGTGCTGAGTGTTAAATGTTTTGGAGAGCTCTACTTTAAAGTTGCTTTGGAGTTTCGTAATGTATAACAGCACTTCTGTGTTGAACTTGTTCACCTTCTCTGTCCATATTCTCCAGTCATTTTTGGCTTCTCTTGCCTGACTATCTGTGGAGAGGCATGATCTTGTTTGGAAAGGCATAGGAGTACAGTAGGTCGAAATGTGACAAGGTAGTAAAAGCACCTTTATATCCAGTTTTTCTATTTTTGGCAAAAAAAAAACTGGCAATAAGTATCAAAAACAAACACACATCCAGTTAGTGGAGCCAGGTCTTGAGCTGCCTTAATTTTGAAGGTGGTGCAAACATTTGGTGTGCGTCTATATGCTATGAAACAGTGGTTGGACTGTCCAGTCAACTAAATAGATGTTTTGGTGTTTCGCATTCCTGTTCTCTGCATATGATCGACTTATTTTATTGTGCCCATGTGGTAGAGCAGCACTGCATCAGTGGGAATGGTGTAAATGCCAATAAGACTGGCGGCATTCCTCTTCATTTGTTTTGTTAACATAACAAATGTGATAAATGATACATTACTGTCAGATAAATGTAGACTTGTACAGTAAGTCAAACAAGGTTATTGAATACTTAAAGTGATCGTCTTGTGTGGAGGCTACATTACTGGACAGAATTGCAATTAAACAAGTCAGGGTATTCTCTTGGCACACAGGTGATGCATTATATGCTGCTCTTTGGGTAAGAGTAATTACTTTCCAACCTAATGGTACTATGAAACCTAGATATTTCGGGAGGTCAGTTTGCAACTTAATCATTCTCTTGTTGATGGTTAGCAAGGTACTTGTTTGCTTTGTTTTTATATTGACAAAATTTTGCTCCTCTCTCCAGACGTCAGCTGCGGTGTCAAAATGCATCTCCTATTAAAGTGCACCTTATCTGAAGGATGATCTCTTATGTTGTTCCTCTTAATGTTGTCTGAGTACAGTGCATTGTTTAATTTGAGGAATGTAACAGATTTTGTCCATATCAACAGGCATCTGCTTTTTGCTGTACCGGCTTTGCTGTTTTGTTAGTCTTAAGGCACATGAATGGCATACTCGTGCTTTTGACACCTGTTTGAATGCTTCCAGGGCAAGTTACCATGCTCTACTGCTGAGGCATCCACGGGAAGCGTGCTGCCCTGTCATACATGTGGAAATGCATTATTTCTGTAACCCCCACCCAAGGGAGCGAACAAGTTGTAACATCCGAAGTTGGTTAATCTCCATGTAAATGGATTTCTAGCTTGCGGCTAATTAAGTACAAGCCACCATTGGCGTGTGTACAGGAAGTTTGATGTATTGAATTCCAGTAGTTTGTGTATATTTCCTTAATTTCTTAAATGACCCTCCACTTTTGCCCATTTGTTTCAATTAAATAATGTTGAGCAGCACCAACATGAACAGCACCATGCCCAAGAATGCTGACGCAGAACACCCAACAACTTACAAACCAACAATCTTCAGGTTTCAAGTCTGAGTTCTTCCATGATCTCGGTATACTCAACTTGCGGATATAAAATAATTTCCTCAATTGTGTAAAGATTGACATCAGAATAACTCATCTAATACATTAGTGTTTTTTGTCCCATTTTTCTGATTGTAAATCAGAAATTTTGTGTGCTTTCAGATTTGTCTATTTTTTGTATGTTTGGTTAGCTTTCATTCTGGCATGTTGTGTAACTGGAATTGGTGGGGGGGGGGAAGTGTGTTCATTCACACATCTGCTTAGTTGCTCAACTTTCATTTTGACTTAAATGCTATGAAAGTGTTTCATCTTCTGGTCACTGCTGGTGAGTGAGGAGGAAGCTGGAGCCCCGTGCTTCAGCATTAGATCTTTCAAAGTTGGGGGACTGCTTGTCTCTGACTTCTGGCAGCATGTGGCACCGGTATAAGGAATTTGGCCGGTGGCGTGATATGAAGATCTCTGGGCTTCAGTGTCGCTTGAGGAGCCTTTGTGATAGAAGTCTATCAGCCTGTTTGGATTTGACTGTGCTATATATATATAATAATAATAATAATAATAATATGCACACACTTATTATAAAACATGAAGTGGTTGCGAAACAGTCATTCAGCATCACCACTGCAGTAAAGCTGTTTTTTTTCTGGTGTATGCCATCGATATAGTCTGGGGTATAAACTGAGCTTGAGTTTTCAGATGGTTTTTAATCGGCCACATTATTTGATTTTTCCCTCGAGGTGAGCAATAAAGGCACATCCAGCGCGGAGATGGTTATGGCAGGCTTGCTGAGGAAAAGCCCTCTTCAGTCCTTAGAATGAAACCGCAGATGTTGTTCCAAAGCTGTTTTTCGCTGACCGCGAGTGGGCAGTACTTGCAGTATGCATTCATGTCAGTCGGTTCATGACCTACATATCAAACTAGTCGACCTGTTGTGTTTTTTCCATGGCACTTGCTTTTCAAAATTCAAGTAAGCATTTCTTAAACTGGTGATCTCAAAACGGGATCAGTAGTGGCGTTATTAGTGTACAGTAACGCTGAAGAAATGCAATGCGATTACTTTTTATGCACACAGATTGCCATTAAGGTTCTGTTTGTGTAGTTCATTTTCATTCAACTTTTGTGGTTCTTCACTGTACTTGTACAACACAGGCAATGAATGCACTTAAAATCATGTCGATCTAATTTAGTCAGTCATTTTGTGTAGTGAAAAGCTTTATTTCCAAATAGGGAATATTGTTAAATGGTGTTAAATTGTTGGTGTTCAGCATGGTCCTCATCTATGGTCCTGGTCAATTCTCATTGGAACTCATTTCAGTTTTGAACTTGTCACCTGTGCATTACACACCAGTGCCCCTCAGATCCATCCTTGCAGTTACACCTGTTAAATGTTTGAAACGGCACCTCTCATCGCTCGGGCATTTATTTAAACCTAAATCTAGTCTTGCCCTCAACTCGTCTTATGTAAAAGCATGCCCGTTGGTTTATCTAGATGTAGAAGGTGAATGAATTTGTCTAAAGTTGAAAAGTTGAATTGGACAGCCTTTTCTGGTCTTTGCAAACGGTGGATAAGGCACTATGCTCTTATTCACATTTAAGTCTGTGTAATTGGCTGACCAGTGCACATTGCGTTTACAAGTTTGCCTTAATCTGAATCTTGAAGAGATGTTTTATGGACCAGCTAGTAGTAAGACTAAGACTTTGAATGACAATCTGCATCTCGTGCTTACTGGGGTGTAGTACTGTTCAGGTATAAGGAACATGCTGGTTTCATCTCATTGTTTTTCCCAACCGCACTGTTGTTATACCGAATTATTTTTGATTTTTCTCTTTCAGTTGAAATTCCAGCCTCATTGCTGATATTGAAACAGCTGTTGTGTGACAATAAATTATAAAATTCCATTTCAGTTGTATGTGAAATTTACATTTTTTTTTCAAGTTGATTTATCTCCAAACAAGTATTCTGCACTTATTTCCTGACACCTTTCTGGATTTGAGTACAGTGGACCTGTTTAAAAGGTTGTAACATTGTTACCCAAGGTGCCTCCTGCCCTAGTGCCACATTGTCCCACCCTGGCTTTTCTGGAACTGTCAGTTGTCCGGTATTTCAGCCATTGTCTTGCTGTGATTGGACAGGGCTGCTCGCCTGTAAATGTACAGCTGCCATTTTTATTTTATCTCAACTTGCTTTTCAGTTGAAGCCAAGCATGGTGATAGCCCCCTCCCCCTCCGCAGTCGTGGCTAGCGGGAGGGCTGCAGTGGCCTGTTTTGCAGCAAAACAAGCAGGCTTCTCCACCTTCCCCCTCCTTCCTCACGAGATGACGGACTCATGGAAAACCCTACTAGAAGGCAAAGACATGCTATGCCTGGTGTAATTATATCCGGTGGAGAGCCACATGCTTCTCCTCTTCCTTGCTGCAAAAATTCAGGAAGGGTGTGGAATTGCACATAATCAGTGTATTTGGGGTGTAGAATCAAAGCTGGTCCTTTTTTAATGGCTAGGAAGTATGGGCTGATATCTTGAAGTTTTGATGTAAGTTCCCTTCGTGTGAATTATTGTGGATTGTTCTCAAGTAATAAACCCTGGTTGTAATCATGCGCACCTTGCCATTTAAATTGAAATCTACTGACAATTCAGACATGTCACAGGAGTGCTGTGATGTCTCCTGTCTCTTTCAGGCGGTAAGCAGCAAAATGACCTTGTCGGAGTTCTGCCTTTTTTTTTGTCTCTGTTTGTGCAGTGGAAAGCAAAAGATTGGATGAGGTCTTATAGCAGTATGTATTTGTAACATGCACATAGACCTCGTGTTTAAATGGCAACATAGTGCTGTTTTGTTTCTGCTCTGGGGCTATTCTCCGGCATGTGAGGAGGCCTGGCCTGGCTATCAAGGTTAGCTGTAAGTGCTGCTTCTGAGGTTTGTCCTCCTCCCTCCAGAAACCTGTCGATTCCATTGAGATCATGTGAACAGGGACTTGCATTTGTTTTGCATCAGGTGTTGTCTTCCTCCCCATACCTGTTTATGGACGGGGTGACTATATCCCAGCAAAAGCCCTCCATGTCCTGTTAGCTCCACCATGACCTCTGCCCTCTCTGCATCCTGTGACACCCGGCCCCCGTCTTTGTGCTCCTGTTCATTCATGATGGATAAGACCCCCACCCCCCCTTCGCCACACCCACTGCCCCCAAGAGTCACACATGCTGCGCTCGCAGCAAGGAGCAGATATAAATTATTTTCAGCTGCAGTGGAAGCCTCTGGAAGGGGGGGGGGGAAGGAATGCTGGTGGTGAGCCTGAGAAGGGCCTCTTTGAGGAGGGGCCCCTCTGTGGGAGCGAGGGCAGGATGCAGGCCTTGTAGTCGGCTGAGGGGGGAGGAAAACAAGTCCTGTGGATGCTTGGGCCTCCCCCCCCAATTATACAACGTCTAAATGCCCTTTAAAGTGCAAAGACGACAGAGGTGATTGCAGGCTTTAGTTAATCAGTGACGGCCACAGCTGAAGTGCATATACAAAACCTGCTGTGTGTCAGTTTTATGTGTATGCGGCGTTGCACCTCAAATGCATGCCGGATAGGTGTCAATTCCCATGTTGTCAATTTAGGCCCCACCCCTCAGATCCTTCAATGATGAAGTCTGCTTTAGAGAGTATAATTGCCATCAGATCACTTGATGGTTAATAGGAATAATATAATTTCCTTCCCGCCCTTGTCTCCTGTCCTACCCCTCCCCCCCTTTGTCACCATCTCTCTCCATTATTTTTCCCCTGTTAGTTTGTCCTTAGCCGTGCCTGTGTCTTCGCCCCGTCATTAGCCTTAGCGCACAAAGCCCGTATTGTTGGAATGCATGCGGAGAATGCCGGCTTTGTGCCGCCGCTTCCCAGGGAGACGAAGGGAAGCTCTGTTTGGCCAGATCTCCATCATGTACGTATGTGCGGCTGCTAGACGCCACTTCCTGTTGGCTGAGCTGTGATGGAATGGGTCGCCCACCTCTCTGTGTTATGAGCGTCTGACTGCACTATGGCACCCAAGCTTGGTCTATTTATTTTGATCTTGATGGCCTTTATCGTCCTTGCGACGGCTTGTGGGATGGTTTGTCCACCATGATTTGGGATGCCGAGTACAATTGTTTATGTTGGTTTGCTGTAAGACACTGCAGGGCTGACTGTTAGGCCTCTGTTAGCCTGCCCACTAATCTGACATCCCAAAAGAGGGATTCCTTATTATTCTGATACTGCTTTTTTAAAGTTGGAAGACTCCTGAAAGTTCACAGGTTTTTTGGTATTGGGTAGCAATAGCCGGAATCTTGACTGGCATTCTGCTTTTAGGCTGATGCCTCTTGCATTGCGGTGATGTCATTCTCTCTATTAGGACATTGAGAACTCATTTGCCTCTGCATCCCACTCCTGGACAGCATCAGTCCCTGACTGCTTGGAACCGCCCATCCCTTTCAGGTGCCAGACGCCAACTTCTGTCGCCGTGGCAACTCTGCACACGTTCACTTCATGTCTGTGCTTTCGTTCTACCTTCGGTAGTCTTCCAGCCCTAGTGTATGACAGCATTGAAGTGGTGCTAGGCTAATTTGCTACCTCTTTCAGGTATCAACAGACTTGGTGTGTGTGATCTGACTTCTGCATAAACTTCCAAGGCTTGTGCTTGAACCTCCAAATGGCACAGCAGCCTTCCATGCAAGACAGAGGCAGCAGTTTTTGCACCTTGTGCTCCTCTGAATATGCCTTCCTCAGAGTGTATTGGCTTACCCACGAGAATGGCGTGTTTCGGCACTGAGCGCAACTGGTTTTGTGTGCCACCTGAATGCAAGGGTGATTGAGAACTCAATGCAGGTTGGATGAGAACTTGGAGCAGGAAGACCCTTGGCCGTGCCCTACATGTTCCAGTCGTTCTCTGCTTCTGCTGTCTTTGCTACCTTCTGTGGCTTTGCAGGTGCTTTGTACTTCAATGTTTTGGCACCATGTAGGAGAAACAGTGGAAGGCCAGCTAACCCCCAGCCCCCACTAATGTTAGTTGGATGCAGGAAATGCCTGCTATTTACTTTTTGGTTATTTCCTTTGCTATTTCCTGAACAAAAGTCCATTCAGCTGCTGAAGGGGTTTTGTGTGTGTTCTTTGTTTCTTTGTTCTCTGTTGGTGAACCTTTTTTTCTTTTATCCCCTCACCCCACCCAATCCTTAATTGCAAGTTGCCCTGTCTGCTTGTTGTGGGCTCAAAACATTTCTTCACTGCTGTAACTATTTGCCTGTCTGTACCAGCTAACACATATGAAAGAAAAGTCCTTGAGATTTGTTTTTCCTGGTAGAAAATTTAGCTCTGGCTGTAGAGTTTTTTTTTTTGGGGGGGGGGGGGCCTGAAATGGACAGACAGGAGGGCAGCTTAATTATTCCTGTGTGGCTTGCTAAGTGTTTTAGCGAGAGCTGCTGTTGCTCCTGTGCTGGCCGTTGGGCCATGTGGCGTCCAGCAAATGGCCCAGGCTGCTTGGCAACGGGCGGCGGCCACAAATGGCCTTCCCGTGGTTTCCGCTTTGTGCGGCCGGCCCGGCGACGTCAGCCCCACTAACTGACCCGCCGGCCCCTCTCCCAAGTGTGTGGGGGAGGGGCCAGGGATACTGGAGGGGGTTTGTGAGCCAAGTGAGTGTGGTGTTATGGACAGGCCCTCCAAGTGAACCTTTTTTCTAAGCAACCAAGGAGGCCTAGCGAGCAAGTCCAGGGATGTCTGTCACTCCTAAGCAGGAGCTTGGAGGCCTGAGTTGGGAGGTGGACTGAATGGGCATGTGTTGCATTTCTCAGCTTTCTCTGGGCCTTTTGGAAGTCTGTCTGATCTACCTGCCAGGACTGGTGGTTCATTTTGAAAGTGACCCTTGTTTGATTGTAAGATCAGCAATGTGCTGATGATTTATCATAGTGCTTTTCTCTTATGATCTAATGTGTATGGGTTCTTGGCACACGTGCCATATACCTGTGGCTGTTTCCTTGTCTGCCTTCAGCAGCTGGCTCCTTTGTTTCGACTTCTTTCTACAAGGCCAACCAGCCACTTTTTGTCCATGTTGGATAATTCTATTCTTTACAAGAAGATTCTTTCAGGAGGCTGAGCTGCAGTGCCTCCGTTGGAGTTAAGGAGCGTTAATCTCTGCGGTGTTTTATTTTGGTATCTGGGGAAAGCTGACACATCGAGTCACGTTACGCTGGCAGTTTGTCCTTTTGTAAAATTACAAAACCCTTCGTCATGTTCTTCTGACTGACATTTGCTTGGACTGGGGAGGGGGGACTCTTAATGAAAATGTTCCGTTTTGGCATTGGATACCTGTGTCTGAGAAGTCCCTTCAGATCGATTTGTTTTGACAAAATGCAAAAGGGGACTTTGTGGAGGAGTTTCAGTCCCTTTTCCGTGCGCACCTACGTCTGTTTTAAGAAGCTTTTATTTTTAAAGGAAATAACTTTCCTCAGTGAGTTGAGGACAGGGGCGTTCTTGATTTGAATTCTTTTGAGCTGCCTTGTTTGGAAGCAAAAAAAAAACAGGAGGGGGTGGGGTGTTGGAGGTGGGGGGAGGGGTGCACTCACACTTTGTTAGACAGGCTGAAATGTGAGTGCAGAGAGGCCACACATTCCTCAGTCCCCTGGCGGCAGAGGTTCTGTAGGACACCCCCATGTGCCCTCAACCCCACTTCCCCCCCTTGGTCCTTCGGCCCACCAGCTTTTATCTCCGTTTATCTCGGGCAAAGATAATGCTGCCTGCTCATCTTATTACACCGGCCAGGCACTTTGGGGTTAAGGACGCGCCGGTGGTAACCGGAGCGTTCCTCGGGTGGTGGTGAGGGGGGAGCAGGGGGGTTAGGCTCGGCAGATGGGCGGCCTGCCCCCGTGCTCCTGCATCTGCCTGCCTGGTGTGGCAGCTGCTGCTTCTGCTGCTCTCTGCCTTCCTTTGTTCTGCCTCGACCAGGGATTGTAAAGAATGAATTAATTTGGGGTTGGTGCCTGTGTGTTGTGAGTGACCTATTGTTTGA
>JABFEB020000079.1:14942318-14956752 GCA_019775895.2 Stomatorhinus ivindoensis
CTCCCCCCCCCCCCCCCCCCCCCCCACCTTGCCTCCTCAGAGTCCTGCTGCGAGTCCGCATGCTCTACTATCTCAGGCAAGAAGTCATCGGCGACCAGGCGGACCGCATCTTAGAGGGCGCAGACTCAAGGTTGGTTCCTGTCACGCCCCCTTCTGCTCCCCCCACCTCTTCTGGGCGTGTCGTCTGCAGCCCTTTGTGACGTGTGCCGTCGCCCTTCTGCCGTGTTTATATTCAGCTCCTCCATGGACTGTTTCGTCTGTAATAGCACTCACCTTCAGGACCCCGTCTGCTGGGCTGGTTAGCGGGGAGTCCAACAGCCTCACTGCATCCACGTCACAGCAGCGTGACATGGGGGGAAAAAAAAATGGCACCCCCCTCCTCAATTGGCATGCCGTCATGATCTGAGATTCCACACCCGAGTGAATCCGCCTCTCCATGTGTTTCTCCACAGCGACATCGACGTGTGGATCCCACAGCCATTCCACGCCGAGGTGCCCACCGATTGGTGGGATCGGGAGGCAGACAAATCCCTGCTGATTGGAGTCTTCAAACATGGTTTGTGGCCCCAGTGGGGTTCGGGGGTGGTGGTGTACCATACCTTTTAAGCTCTGGATTTAGCCCACCCTGATATTTTGCTATTGTTTACCCAGAGCCATGGGGGCAGGAGTAGTCCAGGCTTCACACTGCAGTTAAATAGCCACTTGATGCTGTGGTGTTTTTCTTTAAATGAGGGTGACAGCCTGGAGTGCTGCTCCTAACAGCAGCGCTTCCTCTCAGCAGCGTGGTGTCCGTTGCCACTGGCTGTAACCTCTGTTATTAATCTACACAAATGGCTCGCGGGCTTCTTTCCAAAGCAGTATTTCACCAAATGTCAGCACCAAGACCCCCCCGGGCGGGAGGCCGCCTTGTTAACTCCAAGGGGGCCCCTGTGACGCGGTGTGGCAGTGATGTATACAGTGGGCCAGCCCCCTAATCATAATCCCGATTCAGCCGGGGTCACAGAGGGAGCTCTCGGTGGATCCGACGGGCCGCGGGGAACGAGCTGCCACTTATGACCCCCTTTCATGATTACAGTTTGGCTCCAGGCTCTACAGCAGTTAGAGGCGACGTGTCACGGTATAAATCGTAATTGAAATATGATGTTCTGGTGGGAGAGAGTAGAAAACAAGGGTTCGGCTAGGTTTATTGGGGTGGGGTGGGGGGGGGGGGCTTGTGCCGCACAGGCCGTCTGATCGTAGGCTCAGCTGAAGTTGGTCCAGTCTGGTAATCATCTCCCCGCAGTGTGCCGTCGGGATCTGCCGCTAGAAATCTGTTCTGCCTGGGTAGTTCTAACGTGTATTCCCCTTTCTGCGTGGGTGTGATTTGCTCTCCCCACCCTCCATTTTTACTGGTGTGCTTCTTTCATACCTCCAGGATCCTGCCACCCCCTCCCTCAACTCTGGCTATTGTTTTCAAGGTTTTATCTTTTTTTTTTTTTTTTTTGCTTCTTCGTGATCAGTGAGTTAAATGAATTACTTTCTAAATGCTCCCCCTCCCCCCAAATCAGACGCATGTGTCGATATCAGTGCTTTTCTGCCTAAATTAGTCATGAGCCGGCTTTGTGCAAAGGGCACGCCGGACCCGCTCGGCGCTCTGGGTGACCTTTCCAGTATTTCCACTCAGACTTGATTTATTTTTAGGCCTGTTTACACTGCCGGGGAGGCAGCGTGCGGAAACGTCGTCGCGGGACAGAAAGCTAGCACCCTCCGACCAATGAGTTAATCCCCCAAGCACCGCCCCAGAAAGAGTCCAGTGGCGGGAAAATGCTCAGTCACGGGTCCCTGTCCCTGCAACCACCCCCCACCTCAACCCCCTGCCGCCAGCCGGTTTCCTGTGGTTCCCGCGGATGTGTCTCTTATAAGACCTTAGAGAAATTGTCAGCAAACAATGGGGGAAGCCTTTGTCTTGCTCCTTTTATTTGGATTTTTTTATGGGGCCTTGGGCCAGCTGGTAGGAGGTCTGTTACGGGGTTCTGTGCTCTCTGATCTGAGCGTTACGGAAAACTCCGGCAAAAGGACAGCCATATCTTTACTCTTCCTTCTGAGAGTCTCTGGTTCTGGCTCTAGCAGCCTTCTAGTGCTGTTTGTGGGGAAAACAAGCCTCGTTTACATCTAAACAGCCATGTTTGCTGACAGTGGGCCCACACTTAGCCCATGCCCACCATGCTCACACCAGCTCTGCTGTGGGCCTTTCAGGATACGAGAAGTACAACTCCATGCGCGCGGACCCAGCACTCTGCTTCCTGGAGCGGGTGGGCATGCCTGACGCCAAGGCCTTCGCTGCTGAGCAGAGGGGAGCCGACATGATGGCAGATGGCGCTGACGGGTGAGATGGGCCTCTGCTCGCATTCTGTCCCTCCCTTTGTTTCCTGTTCGCTCCCTAATCTCTGCCGACGCCATCTTTGCCCCCTGAACCCCCCCAACCCCCCCACAGAGGTGACTTTGACCGTGAAGAGGACGATCCGGAATACAAGCCGGCACGGATGGCATTCAAAGATGAGATGGATGTGAGTGGACGTTTCGGCCATCTGCATTGCATCATTGTACTGCCGTTGTGTACTGAACACCCCCGTCTTCTCCCTAATTTAGGAGTTTGCAGACTCGCCCTTAGATGATAAGGAAGAGGTCATTGATGGTGATAACATTGGTGAGTTTGTCTCTAATCAGCAGCAGAACTTTTTTTAAACACCCGAAGCGAGGGGTCACTTGTGACATTTATGTCCTTACTGTGAAGCTGCAAGGAAGTCCAATGAGAGCCAGGAACTGGGCAACCTGTACTGGCCCAGCAGCTCGGCGCTGACAACCCGCCTGCGGCGCCTCATCACGGCCTACCAGCGCACATACAAGCGGGAGCAGTTGCGGCAGGAGGCAATGACCCGGACGGACAGGCGGAGAAGGCGCCCCCGGGAGGAGGTGCGGGCCATGGTAGCCGAGAGAGAAGCCATAATCACCGAGCGACGGCAGAAGTGAGTCATCTTCCTGTCTCTCTCCACAACCTACCCCCCCTTCCTGGTAACTGTGTTCCTATTCTCGCTCAGCACCTGCTTGCTATCCTCCACCAGGTGGACCCGTAGGGAAGAGGCGGACTTCTATCGCGTGGTGTCCACCTTTGGCGTCATGTATGACTCCCGCAAGCAGCGCTTCGACTGGAACCAGTTCCGAACTTTTGCTCGCCTGGACAAGAAGACTGATGAGAGCCTGGAGAAGTACTTCTTCGCCTTTGTGGCCATGTGCAAAAGGGTGTGTCGCATGCCCATCAAGCCAGAGGAGGGTATGAGTTCCGTTTGTTCACCCCCTGCCTACAGCTTTGAGATACTAGCTCACTTTTCAGGATTTCCCATCAGCCACATTGTTAAACCGCTGTACTTCTGCCCATGCAGAACCACCTGATCCCACCATCCTCATGGACCCCATCACGGAAGAGCGCGCATCCCGTACACTGTATCGCATTGAGCTGCTGCGCCGCATCCGCGAGCAAGTGTTGCCACACCCAGAGCTGGAGACACGCCTTCGCCTTTGCCAGGCCAGTCCTGAGCTGCCAGAGTGGTGGGAGTGTGGCCGGCACGACCGTGACCTGCTGATTGGTGCCTCGAAGCACGGCGTGAGCCGTACGGACTACCACATCCTCAATGACCCTGAGCTGAGCTTCCTAGAGGCGCACCGGCGCTTTGCCCAGGGGAAGGGTGTCGGGACCCCCTACCAGCATCCCGATCAGCCCCTCACTCCAGCAGCCCCTATTAAGAAGGAAGAGGAGCCGGACCTCCCGAAAGAACCATCTATAAAGACTGAAGATGGAGAGGGCCAGGCAGAAGGGGAGCTTGAAGATGTAACTAAGGAGGAGAAGAAGCTCTTAGCCTGTTCTCCCAAGGAAGAATTGAAGGATGACCTGGAGCCCTCCATCGATGGAGAGGTCAAGGAGCAGCCCACTGAGCCTGACCTCGAGTCAGGGGATAGTGCCTTTGTGAAAGCCAACCAGGAGGGTGAGGAACCAGAGACCCAGGAACCCTCAGAAGTGCAGGAAAATGCAGAGGCTTTGTCGTCTGAGCCCAAGTCGCTGTCTGAAAAAGGCTCTGAGGAGGAGGATGAAGACAAGATGGATGAGGATGACAAGTCTGAGGAATCTTCCCACGCTGAAGGTAGTTGATGGTAGTTGAAATAAAGGTTGTTAAATCCTCTTGTTTGTTGTAGGGCTGTTTGCTTAACTTTGTTGTGTGCTGATTCATAACACAGGAACTCTTACTTTAGGCATTGGGTCATATCTTACTGTGCTGTCGTCTGCAGCTGGCCCAGCCTCTCAGGGGAAGAACTTTGACGAGGAAAGCATTGCGTCTCTGAGCACAGCCCGTGATGAGACTCGAGACTGCTTCTATGCCGAAGACGCACAAGCCCTCCCCGAGCGTTCCTTCTCTTTCTCCTTCTGGCCCAAGGTGAGCTTACTCCCCTGGTTCATCTAAAGTTGGGTGTGTTTGGTGCCCAAGCATGACCAAAAAACACAACCTTGCAAGTTGGGGTCTCCCGCTGCATACAAAAATCTAAATTTGTTGGCCTTTGAGTGTTAACCCTTGAAGGAAAAGCCCTAGATAAATGCAACTATCCACTACTGGGCTTGGGTTCCATGCATCAGAGCTGCTGTGTTTTGATCTTTTGGGACATGCCAGTTGGGAAGTGGGTCAGCTATTAGTTGCTGTAAGGAGCTGCCAGTTTGGAGCCTGCAACGAATGAGGGAAAGCCAGCCTTTAAGTGCAGAATGTTTACATCCAGCCTGCAGATCCTGTGTTTTGGCCTTGGTGTAGCAACATCCTGCAGCACGTTTAAGACTAGGTTGGGTGAACCAGACATGCTTTTTCTGCGGTCTCTCCTGACAAGCACTACAGTTAAATGTAACCTAGTTTTTGCATTGAATCAGTCGTCTGTTTGGTCTGCCAGTCAAAGTCCTCCCGTCCTACTGCCCTCCATGTCCTAGGGGTAAGTCAGTTTGGCCATTTCAGTGCTCTTCAGAAACCAAATAAATGAAGATAGACAGAAAACACTGGTGACTGCTGACTGCAGTGTCTGCAGACAAGGACGCTTTCCTGCCCGAGGCCTCTAGTGCCGTAACTGAATTTAGGTTTGTTGGCTCTGCTTTGCAGGACAGGGTGATGATCAACCGCCTGGATAACATCTGTGAGGCTGTGGTCAAGGGGAAGTGGCCCGCCAACCGACGCCAGCTGTTTGACTTCCCGGGCTTGCTGCCCGGCTACGTGCCCAGCACTGCATCTGACAGCCCCCTGCAAAGACGCAGTTTTGCCGAGCTCTCCATGGTGGGCCAGGCCAGCTATAGCGGCAGTGAAGACGTCACCCTCTCCCCACAGATGGCCAAGGCAAGTTGGGGCCTCACTGATAACATGGGCTGCAAGTTAGTCTGCTGAGAAACCTTGTGGCTAGAACCAGCTCCTCATAAATGGCCATTTAGATAACCCATTCTGATTGTAAGGCGTCAATGAAACATTGGTCATATACACCCATTCAGAGTTGCTGGTCAATGACTAACACTGATGGTCGTTGGGAGCTGGTGATTGATTATGAATCAATGAATTCTTATGACCTTAACAATGGACCTTATTATTGTTCTGTTTGTAGTCTAAATTTCTTCAGTTTGCCAGGACTTTGAGAGTAGCATAGTGAACTCGAGGCCACTTGCTGAAGGTTTCCTTGGTCCAAAAGTAACAACTCCCATTCCATAGGACGAGATGCTGAGCATGACGGTTCCCCGGCAGCGCCGGCGACGGAGGAGGAAGGTGGAGATCGAGGCAGAGCGGGCAGCCAAGCGCAGGAACCTGATGGAGATGGTGGCGCAGCTGAGGGAGTCCCATGCTGCCGACGGCCATGAGCATGCCGTGGACCTGACTAAAGCCTTGCAGGAGGCCACCAGTTCTACCTCAGACCTCTCCTCCAAGTTTCTCTTGGCCAATGCCTCCAACCCGCCCGTTGATGCCTTCAAAACTCAAATGGAGCTGCTGCAAGCAGGGCTCTCAGGGACCCCCACCCGGCACCTCATGAACGGCTCCTTCTTGGAGGGGGACCTGCCCATGAAGAGGAGGAGGGGCCGGAGGAAAAATGTAGAGGGTTTGGACCTTCTCTTTATGGGTAACAAGAGGGCAGCACTGAATGCAGTAAGTTCAATGAGTGCATGGATGGATGTAAAACGAGGGCTGAAGAAATGTTTAGGTTTTTCGGTTTAGAATGTGCTATACTTTATCCACACTTGATTTATTAATCATGTTACTTTTTTGGAACTGTTACCATGAGCATTTTAATCAATGAAAATAAGCTCTGGGGTGTAGGAGCTTCGAGTGCAAATGTCATTAAACTGCTAATACAGCTTCTCTCGACATCTGTTATTGTTCGTTTTAGCAATAAAGCATTAGGCTTGGTATTGAGAGCTAAATTTCGAGCCCGGCTGCCATGCCTCATTTGGGGGAGGCTCGCTGTTGGTTGTCAGTGGGGAGCATATTATGATGAAATGATCTATCAGAAATGAAAAAGTTCAGCCGATTATGTTGGCCTCTTTTCAAAAAAGTTGGGCGAAACCTGTGTGAGGACAAAAGGTGAAGATGTAAATGTAATTTCTAAGATCAACCTGAGAACCTGGCTAAAGGGGCTGAAAATTTGCAATATGGGATGATGATAAAGATGAGGCCAGATGCTGTAGCGTCGAGAGCTGTGATGCAACCCAGCAGCAAACTGTGAGGAGGGATGAGGGGGTGGTGTGTATAGGTGTGCTTCAGACTAATGAAGGTCGGGATCTGTGTGTTACTTGCAGGAGGATTCAGAAGTGACCAAAGTTTATGTGGATGGCGTGCACATGCTGCCACAGCACCAGAGAAACATTCCATCCCCCAGCCAGCTCGACCCCAACGCCCACATCCCCGTCATCAATAGAGAGGATGGTAGCCGGCTGGTGGGAGAGGACGCCCCCACTAACAAGGACCTGATTGAGTGGCTAAACCAGCACCCGAATTATACTGTTGACATGCCAAGTTTTCTACCAGTAGGTTTTCTGCTTGCTTGGATTTAATCATTGAGCAGGTCACACAAACCATAGGGGAAAGAAGACAACTATAATAGTTATTTCCTTTAGGTGCTTTTGATGGTCAAAACATTTAGTAACTTCCTCATTGAATTGTATAGAGTAATTCAATGTTAAATTACTATTATGTGAGATTTTCTCCTTTTGTCACTATGGTATTGTACGTTGACCTGAGCATCTTGTCTCCTTCCAGAAGAATGAGGACCATCTCCTCTCACCGTTCCAGAAACCCAAACAGAAACGACACCGGTGTCGCAATCCCAACAAGATCGACATCAATACCCTGACTGGTGAGGAGCGGGTGCCGGTGGTGAATCGGAGAAACGGGAAAAAGGTAAGTTGATCTCCTCTTCCGGAAACACTTCAACTAACCCCAATTCCTCACCATGGACCCTTGCCAGCTTCATTGACTGCCCTGTTGATACACTTTTGCCTGGCATCACTGGGTGCTTCTTTTTTGTACATCACCCTCAGTACTAGCCTGATCTGAATAGATGGTTGATCACTGATTTTGCTGTTTCTGTTGTGAGGCTCTAAGCCAGGGGTCTCAAACTCCTGTCCGGGGGGGCCAGAGCCCTGTGTGGCTTAGTTCTTTCCCTATTCCATCATAAGTGATTCAGCTCAAGAGCTGCCTGGTAATTAGCACAAGGAGTTGAATCAGGTGTGTTAGAACTGAGAGACCTGAAAAGGTTATTTTTGACTGACTGGACTGAGACTTATCTCTTCTCATGCCTTTTAGATGGGAGGAGCTATGGCCCCGCCTATGAAGGACTTGCCAAGGTGGCTTGAAGAAAACCCAGAGTTTGCAATATCTCCAGACTGGACTGACATAGTCAAGCAATCGGTCAGTATAGTGTACATGCCTTGACGCTCCCATCTTTGTGTCTATTGAGGCGTGAGCTGTGGTATCCAATAGGGGGTCCAATGTGCCATGTGTGAATCTTCTGCTTACAGGGCTTCCTTCCGGAGTCAATGTTTGACCGTCTTCTGACTGGGCCGGTGGTGCGTGAGGAGGGAACCAGACGCAGAGGCAGGAGACCAAAGAGTGAGATCACCCGCGCAGCGGCGCAGGCGGCCGCGGCCTCGTCCTCGGGCATCAACCCCTTGCTGATGAGCAGCCTGTTCGGAGGCATGGACCTGGCCAGCCTGCAGAACCTGCAGAGCCTGCAAAGCCTGCAGCTGGCCGGCCTCATGGGCTTCCCGCCGGGCCTGGCGGCCGCGGCCGGGGGCGACGCCAAGCACGCCTCCGCCATGCTGCCCCTCATGCTGCCAGGCATGGCCGGCCTGCCCAACGTCTTTGGCCTAGGCAGCCTGTTCAACAACAACCTGACGGCCGCTGCTGCCGCCGCTACGGCTGTGTCTGGCGGAGCCTCGGCGGCCAGCCCGGCTGAGCCCGAGGAAGGGTCCATCGCCAAGACTGATGAGAAGAAGAGCGAGGAAGAGGGCGAGACAAAGGACTCGGAGAAGACCTCCGAAGGCGCCACGGCCGAGCCCAATGGGGAGGCTTCTATCAACTCGACGGCTGCTGCTGCTGCAGCTGCAGCCGCTGCGGCTGCCGGCATATCGACCAACCCTCTGGCCTTCAACCCCTTCCTCCTGTCGACCATGGCCCCAGGCCTTTTCTATCCCTCTATGTTCCTCCCGCCCAGCCTGGGGGGGCTGGCCCTACCCGGCTTCAACCAGGCCACGCTGGCCGGACTGCAGAGCGCCATGGCAGGAGCCGGAGCCGGGCCCGGCGGGGAAGAGGAGGATGAGGCGGCCAGCAAAGAGCCCAGCGCCAAGGCAAAGGCAGAGGGCGTGGAGAACGTACTGGAGGACAGCGACACGGACGAGAGCCAGAACAAGACTGCCGAGTCTTCGCTGCTGGAGGATGAGCTGGGCCCGGCCGAGGAGCTGGACTCCCTGGATGGGGGAGAAGAGGCAGAGGATGATGATGATGACTAGGCTCCTCCCACCCGCTTTCAAGAAGTGTTTTAAACTTTTTGACAAATGGTTAGCCCTACTGTTTACATGCCAGTAAAACATCCAAATATACAGATTTTGGCTTTTTAAGTTTTTTTGTTTTCAAAGGCAATGAAATGGAAAACAGCTGTCTAATCTAGTGTAGCGAAGCAGTTATGTTACCTGGATATCACAATGGGTATTCCTTGGTGTCTGAGTATTGTGCAACACATTATTTATTATCCAAGGAGAGTGAACACCCTTATCACAGGTGTCTTAGAATTAAATCGCAAAAATTGCGCTTGACAGCTCCTTGCCCCCCACCCCCACCGCCGATATCGATGCGCGGCGATGTTTGAATATTCCTGTGACACAGATTTAAATGGCATTAGTGACTGCGGCAAGAGAGGAATCATGAAGATGTATATTTAACTTTACCTTTTTCGTACCCTTTTATTATTTTTTATTGTTTTGCTGTGAAGATCAGGATGAAATTCATACATATCATGCCAGCACTCTGACTGTTCCCAGTTTCACAAGCTGACAATCCCAGCAGAGGCGTGGCTCAGCCTGTGGAAACAGCAATAACTAAGGCAGCTGCTGACGGTCGGGTTATTCTCAAAGCGATGCCGATAGGGTGGTGGCACGATTGATGAAATTAAAAAGTCGAAAAGTAAAAAAAAAAATACTACAGTCAATTTCTCGTCTTCATGCACTGGTATAAACTGAAAAAAATCAGGTACATTTCTCTTATTGAAAGGACTTTTTGTTACTTTAGCCACAAAGCTGAACAGCATTACCTCAATTCTAGCCTTGAAGTTTACAGACATGACTTGTAAATGTTTTTTTCCCCCTTATTTTTCTCTTTGTGATGTCTTGTTTTTGAAACCATGTATGATAAAAATGTAAATTGCTGCCAACTGTAGTGAAGCTTTTAATAAAAATGACCCACGATATTCATCTAGGAAACCAAATCAGAATGTATGTGGTCTTTTCTGTAGGTCTCTGTCTTCGGGAATGACCCACGGCGCACTAGTTGGTCGCTCAGATGAAACGAGGCAGTTCCCGGTGATTACAGGATGACTAGGTGTTGCTATTAGTTGGCCGGATTCTTTCACTGGATTTGTTTCTCCCCTAAGAACTCTAATGGATTGGATGACCAGCTCCAGGCTACTGAATGCAGACGTTCTGATTTAACGTTGCTCACCAGCTAGCTCCCTTCCTGCGGCCTTTATTCCTGAGCAGGGTCATTTGTCCAAACCATCTATTGTACGTTGTCTATTTAATTTCCTCTATTTTCCAATAAAAGACTTTTAAAAATGTTACATTCCTTTGTGTGTGTGCTGAGGTTTTGGCAATGCTTTCTGGGTTCATTTATATAACAATCATTTTGTGTCCTCGAGCCATTGAATTAAAATGGTTGTTTGATATGTCAAGATTTGGTCAGCAACATTGCGCTGCCTCAGTTTACTTACTCCAAAGCAAATTTTTGGCCCCATCCTGGGCTGGACGTGCAACCACCTTGGCGCAGGAATCTTCTTAACCGATTCCCTTTTGAAGATGGTCTTGTAGAGTGAGCAGGTTGCTTTGAAACGGTTCACAAACCTTTGAGCAAGTTTTTATCAGCCCTTGGAAGTAGACTGTTAAAATGGCAGCCCTGAGGACATCCGTGCATTCGAGGTCTGTCCGCCTCCACCCTTGCCTAACAGAACATCGTGTCCCTCCTTCAAGGAGCCCCACAATCCCTCGGATGACCTGTTCAGCACCAAGGTTTTCATCGACTGCCCCGGAAACGGAGCATATGGCTTTCTGCTACCTTACTATGGTCACCCATTTTGGCCAGCTGCTGTGTCCATTATTAGACAAATTAGTAGTTTGTTTCACCCCCACCCTCATAGCCCCCTCCCTTCCCTGAGCTTTTAAACAGGGACAGGTTGGTTGCGACAGTGAGTAATATTGGGGCTCCATCTGTAATGTGAATCCAAGCTGTAAATCTCACTTCATCACGTTCCGGTGCCATGACCGGACTGCCGCTGAGTCCATCTGTGGTCACCCGGAAAAAAAAAGAGGGGAAAAAAAACTCGTCTAGACAACTAATGAATGGTCTAGACGGTCGCGCGCATCCATTTCCTCCTTGCGTAAAATTGTCACGATGCAGTTTGTTTGCAGAGTCTCTGCGATGTGCTTTTCCTGTGTGTGTGTGTGGGTGGGTGCGGCGTGTGTGTGTGTGTGCGCCCGTTCGCACAGTGCTGTGTCCTCATGCCCGAGCGTTTGTTTCGGCTCTCTGCCCGCCTCCTTTTGTCCCAGGCATATGGGCTCTCTGCAAGCTCACTTCCCCTCTGTGGAGATTGGCACCACGCGACTCCCGCCAGCGAACCGGAGCAGAGCCGGTGCACGAGCCAGCGTGCCTCAGAGCTCCGTTGTCGGGCCTTGGCCGAGTTAATTCTCCACCACCTGTACCGTTGCGCCTCTCTCTCCTGTCTTGTGAGGGATGGTGACCGTGGCCAGATGGGCAAGTCGTGATCTGGTTTTTTTTTTCCTTTTTTCCCCCTCCCTGGACACTAGCTTTCCATTCTGCAAGTGACTTAGGATGATAAAACAAAGGGTGATTATAGGAAAACAGCTTCTACCGTCTTCAACTGGTTTTGAAATAATGAAAAATTATCCTTGTTCCACTGACTTGTTTTCTAGGACTTATGGGGTGAGATTCACCTTCAAAGAATTTATTTTCAGTCTAATAGCCTCAGCTGCTCTTGTGCAAATGAGTTGTTGAAGCTTGTGTTAGCGCTTCAGTCTTGATTTTCATCACCCAGGTGTTGGTGAAGCTGACTTTCCACAAATGGCTGCTCTTAAGTTACCATGGGCTGACCGTACTGCTGATAAAATTTGAATGGTAGGAAGACTGAACCGTTTGACTCTTTCCTCAAGCATGGGTGGTGTAAACAGTTTTGTAGCTTCAGACGAGCATCTTAGCACCTTGCTGTTTGGTTTGACTGACCAGGGTGACATCGTGAACCTGAAGTAGGTCACTTCTCTCTTATGTTGCCTTGCTTGTGCCAGAAACAAAACTACTTCCTGCCAGCGGTCAACACCAAGCTCCTGAAAGACAATACAGCCCCGAACTGTTTTTAGACAGCTTTCGTTTGTTCCGAGACAGGGTTAGTGGAACACTGACTTTTCTTCAAACATCTACCCATCTTCACTGAGTGTTGAAAACAGTTTGGGCAACATTGTGCTTGAGCTGGTCAACATTCTCATTCACCATCAGGAATGCGAGTGAATCCTATCTCAGAATCCGCTTCGGTATGAACCAGGTGGTCTTATTACCCCCCTCATACAAAAGCAGCCAAAAAACATGATGGGGGATACTGTACATTTTTGGGTGCCCTGGGGAGTTCGACTGCCCTTAGGGCAGGTGGTGTGTCAGCCACATTGAATCATCCTTTGGAAACATCACGTTGTCCTGTGTTTTATGTAGAATTAAGTTTTTTAATACATTCTTTAGACTGGAATGAAATGGCAAACTTTGTGACTGCATAAATGGTGACCGTTCTTTGAGGTTTATGGGTCTCGTTTTGTTGTTTAAATATTAAGTCGAGGTGCCCGTAGACCCGAAACATCCCGAATCGCTGATTGTATTAAATGTAGCTAGCAAAGGAAGATGACGACACCAAGTAAAGCTAGCTAGTAAACACACGCCTCAGCTTCAGTCGGTAATATCTATAAGCTTTAGCTGAGTCTCTCAGCACCATAGACTTTGCAAGGTAATTTTAAAAAGACGTAAATATGTCCAAATTATAAGACCTTAGGTAAAAATATCAGCCAAACATCCAGGCCTGATAATTCAAGCCAAACCCTATTGTGCAGACGATTTAATCGCGTGTCAGTTAATTATTCAGTCATTATGTACCTCGTGAATACTAGTTTTAGAGCATTGTACATACATTGATAAATAATTCAATTCAAAAAAACGGACTTATGCAGCATTTATGAACCGGAGGCCAATGACTAATTGATTAAAGCTGGGCACTAGTACACTGTGAGCTTGCTTGCGGTTTTGGTAATTATCACGTAAAGGATTCATATGACTAAGCTCATATGAAGAAAAAATCTGTGCTAATTATTTATGATTTCTATTCAGCTGCTGTGAAAAAGACGGCATGTAGCTGTACCTCTGTTCTCACCATATTGGCTGACAGATTTTCTATTTCTCTATTTAATTTACTATTTTTTATTTTCAGATAATATGAGAGCTCATGCGTGTGGCCGGATACCTCCTGGCGCTGTGTGGAGGATTTGTGACTTTGTACGATATTTAGCGGATTAGACTTGTCTTTTATTTTTGTAAGGTTACTGGGCACTGAATCCACACTCCATTCTCACTCAACAAGGCTTAGCCAGCCCCTGAGTTACTTGTTGTCTCCATTTCTGTCTGTAACATTTCCAGGAATTGGGTCATTCTCTCAGTTCATGCTGAGGTTAGTGACGAGAAAGTGGATCTGAACCCAAAACAGGCGAGGGCTCAGGAGAGAGTCAGTGGTGCGTTTAAGTGACTAAAACGTGTTACGGTCCTTATCGTGTAGCGGGCTAGCTAGGCGATGTCACCTTGCCCGTCGAGATAAGCGGTGAAGGTTATCCGATCTCTTCTTACTTCCAATGACGTCTTTTGAGTGGTCAGTTAGTGCTGGGGTATCCTAAAAATTTTGAGAGTGAGCGACGTTATCAGACTCTCATCTTTACAATTTCTCCCTGTGTAGGGGTCAAAGTGACATCACGATTAGAGAGAGCTTCTAACAGAAAGGTGCTGTATTCCCTTGACAAATACATTCAAAACACAAGAAATTTATTCATTGTTTTGCCTTCACGATCTCCCATGTTATGCTGTTTTTTAAATTTTTATTTTGTACACTGTTCATAGTATTTATTTGTTTCTAGTTTTCATACTTATATTAATATATTGTATATTTACCTTTTTTGTAATTTAGCTATTTCCTCCCTATTGAAGTTGGACTTTTGGTTTTCACATCACTTGCAGTCTTCACGTGTCAGGTGATGTGATAATGTCATTTGTTTTTTAGTTGTTTTGCATTAAAGTCCAGTATTTGTGATATTGAAAGATCAACGTCAGAGCAGCAAGAACATATGTAATATTTTTTTCAATTTACAAGCCAGAACAGGCCATCCTGGGCCACCTACACATGGCTGCCCCCTCAGAGCCTGTCCAGCCGTTCTCAGAGAAGCAGCTTTCAGACCGAGGGGCGGCGAGTGGCGTGATATGATGGGGGCGGGGGCTGATGCGGTCAGCAGGTGGGGGGGAGTGTGCCCCCCCCCCTGCCGTAAACACAATTACCCCAGCGGGCCCTGCTGATATAATGCGTCCTGACA
>JABFEB020000079.1:14985767-14997850 GCA_019775895.2 Stomatorhinus ivindoensis
GCTAAATATACTGCATTATTCCTAATCAAATTAATGTAATAATCAAGATTTACCACTCAAAAGCAGCGCCCAACCCATCCCTTGCTGCATCTGACCCACACCTAGATCTGTTCCAGAACTGCTACGTTCGCTGGACCCTTTAGGTAGCCAGGTCGGACCATTGAATAATGGACTAAACGCAGCGGGAGGAGCGGAATGTTCTCCATCTTTAGAAAGCTTTTGAACCTCCCCACTACAACCATAAAGGTTTCACGTCAAGGTTCGAAGTCGGACCTCAAGTGTTTGCCGGCTCGCCTTGAACCGCCTCCATCTTGCCCAACTCAGCAGGAGTTGGTGCAGTGGGAATTCTGGGAAACGCATACCCCTTGGGAAGAGCGAACAATGTCACCCGGGACATTTAACGATGCTGATTTTTTTAATGCTAACTTAAAAACATCTTTTAAAACTTTTCTGCATGATAATCAGTTTAAAAATGTATATTGATATATCGATATTCCCAGCGGTATCTGGGAGTAGCACGACCGCTTTACATTTTTGCGCCCTGTCTGTTCCCTGGCATCAGCACCCCTACCCATTATGATGTCACAGTCGTTCACACTCAGAAGCATCTGTTCCCCGCTGAGCATCGCGATGCAAAGCCAGTGCCGTTCCATTGCCAGTCCTCCTGCCCTCAAGGGGGCAGCACCATCCGACTCAATCATTCAGATACTTATTCAATTAACGAGGCGAAGCACATTAGCGCTGTGGACAGGGTCCGGTGTGGCCTGAGTGATCCGCAGATGCGGCCCTGAGAAGGTGAACCCATATTGATCAGCATTTGTTGTGTCATTAATTTTCCAGATGGGCTTGAGTTAATTACAAGCATGGCATTAGTGAGGGTTCACTGCGGCAAAGACTTGCAAGCCAGGGTAGCGAGACTGATCACTACCCATTTACATCATGTCGAGCACAGCAGGGCCAACAGACAGCTCTATCTCGCGATACCGCAGGGCTGCTCATGGACCGACTATTAACTACGAACACCCTGTGGTCAGTCAGGGAACAGCAGCTCCACATGGTGGTTCCAGGATGAAATGATGCTTTATTTGCCATTTGCACAAGTATATTGTAATAGTTTTTTTGAATATCCTATTTTGCTCTCCTTGACAGACACACACACACACACACGCACACACACACAAGAGTGATGCTTGGAATACGAGGACAGGTTCAGCCATTTATCTGGCACCCCTAGAGCATTTTTAGAGGTCTAGGACCTTGCATGAGAGCCAAGCAGAGGTGTGACTATTCTGGCAAGAACGGGATTCAAACCGGCAACCTTCCAATCTCAGGCTCAGAAATGTAACCTGCTGAGCCACACACCAGCCCCCTCTGCCAATACCCAAATAAAGCACAACCTGTATGCAATTTTTTTTTTATTATCATTATTATTTGGCAGTACAACAGACTAAAATGTCTTAGCTGGGTGGAATTTGTATATTCTCCCTTTGTTTTGTTGTATTCCTCATGCAGATACATTTGCTGGGATCTAAAATACTCCAGAGTTTGTGCGTATGTGCCGTATGATTGACTGGCATCCCATCATGCCTTGTGCCGCGTGATGGGCTGGCGTCCCATCATGCCTTGTGCCCTGTGATGGGCTGGCATCCCATCATGCCTTGTGCCCTGTGATGGGCTGGCATCCCATCATGCCTTGTGCCCTCTGCTTCCTGGGATAGACTCCAGGCCTCCCCATGACCCTGTGCAGGAAAGGCGTTTGGAAGATGGATGGGTAGAGTAATGCTGCTATATTTAAGCTGTCCAGCTGACAAGCAGATGGTTTTTATTTAAGGCAGAAGTACCGTCCAGCAGGAGACCACACTCTGGGGCGGTGGCCCCAGCACTGATCTCTTACACGTTATCCGTTTGCTGACTTAGAACTTCTCTTGGGTTCTCCTAACAGTCCAACGGTATGATGTTTATATAAAATATGGATTCTACACTGCCCCTAGTGTCTGAATGTATGTGGCATCCCATTTAAGGGTTAGACCCAGGCTTTTTGGATAGGTAATACAAAGCGAATTCCAACTTTTATTGCAGTATATAGGAGGTGGTGTATTGCTCAGTCAGTTAGGACACTGTGCCTATTATCAGTAGGTTGCTGGCTTGAATCCTATTCTTGGCAAAGTAGCCACATCTCTGGTGGGCACTTCAGCAAGAACCTGGACCCCTGAAAGCTGCTCTGAAGCACTGGAGGAATGACCCCCAGCTTCAGCCTCACCTGAGGCACTGGAGGAATGGCCCCAAGCTTCAGCCTCACCTGAGGCACTGGAGGAATGACCCCAAGCTTCAGCCTCACCTGAGGCACTGGAGGAATGGCCCCAAGCTTCAGCCTCACCCGAGGCACGGGAGGAATGACCCCAAGCTTCAGCCTCACCTGAGGCACTGGAGGAATGACCCCCAGCTTCACCCTCACCTGAGGCACTGGAGGAATGACCCTCAGCTTCACTTTCACCACACATTTTCACGTACCTCATCTCATATTTGTACAAATAAAGCCTTATTTCTGCAGGATACTTTGAATTCAGTCTGCCTCATAGGGCTGGGGTGGGGAACCCGATCCATGGACAGCCGGTGTGGGCATTTTAGGATGACCTCTCAATCAGCCAATAAAAAGACAGTGATTCTCAACTGCAATCCTGCGGACCCACTGTCACTGGCTGATTGAGAGGCCATCCCAAAAGCACGCACCCACACTGGCCCTCCTTAGAGCAGGTTGCCCACCCCTGCTAAACCTGACTCTTTGACCGCCACGCTACAGGTAGAGTAATAGGTAGATGACAGCGAATCTATAGCTAATAGAAACCACAACTCAACAAAGATCTTACAGGGAGCTCTCTGCTTTAGAAAGCACTTTAGGTTTGACATCCACCATACGTGGCTTAGCCGAACAGCCCAGACATTGGCCAGGCATCCGGACACCAGGCATCCCCCGCCCCCTATCCCCGCACATGTCTGACAGACACTGGCTGTAATTCAACTCTTTGCCACTAGAGCAGGGGTGGCCAATCTTATCCGCAAAGGGCCGGTGTGTGTGCGGGTTTTCGCTGCAGCTCCCTAATTATATTACTAATTAGAGGACTAATTGGCTGAAGAGTCCTCACACCTGGGTTTGAACAGCTGACCTAAAGGTTACCCCATAAACCTGCATGCACACCGGCCCTTTAAGGTTAAGACTGGCCACCTCTGCACTAGAGGAACTGATGCTCTTGGCCCTGCAACTCATTGCAAGAAGTGCCCATTTGCTCTGATGGATTTCTGCTAAATTTAACAGCTCAGGGTTGTTGGGAGGGTGTGTGTGTGCGTCTCCATCTGGGACTCAAACCAAAGACCTTCTGTTTGGCCTGTTGATATGGTGGGATCGGCGCCCCAGTCAGCAGCCCCCCAGGCATGACAGATGCATCACGGCCACGCCTGGATTATGTGTGGCGGCTCCCGGCTTTCAAAAATCCTTTCATCCTTTTTTCTGTTATAAGGTTACGATCGTCATCAACGCTGGGGGAAGGCGCAGTGCCTAGGCTTCTGTCAAGCCATTTCCCCCTCCCTCCATAACCCCCCTCCCCCATCACCTCTATTTATGTCCTATTGATCATCCCTCTGCTTCGCAACATCTGCATCACTGGGACAACGGCGATGACTTCTGGTCAGAAGTCTCATTGGCTGGCTTTCATATGCTAAGCGACGCATCAACGCCCCTCCCCCGCCAGCTGACCTTATGGTGGCTTTGAGCAAGATGGCAAAACAAAGATGGCAGCCAAGGCCCTCAAGGAACCCGACAGTGATGTACAGGGTAAAGTATCCAGCCAATATTACCATACAATTTCTCATTTAAAGCAATATTAACAAGAGAAACTACCTTTAAAACAGACACTGGCCTCCACTACATTTTACTTCTTTAGGAAAAGCTTTTTATTCAGAGTAACATAGGTTTTTTTTTATTTGAGAAAACTGAAGGGGAGCCCCTGGAGCAAATGGGGGTTAAGGGCTTTGCTCAAACATACAACCAGCTTTGGTCACAGTTTGAGTTACTTACAAACTGCATCAACCAAAGTGTTTATATTTAGACATCAAAGCAGAAGATAAACAGAACCTGTGTTGGCTCCAGGTCATTGGTATCTCATAAACAAGTGCATTCCTGCCCTAGGTGCCTTGTGGTATTGCCACAATCTCCAGGCACCCGGAGAAACACCACGTGGGGTCCTTCCTACTCAGACGCACCACACTACACAGGATGCGAACCTCCCCTTTAAGCCTTGGTCAAGTGGACAGACATTGGTATGCTAATGAGGGATTCTTATTGGATAGCTCTGTGCGCATAGGCAATTAGCTTCAGAGAAAGCCCATTAGTGGAGCATAAAGGCCAAGATTGTTAAAGGTGCTGTTTCTGGAAAATGGAAAATTATAATCCCGTTACCACATGAATGGATGCTCCGTGTATTAATCAATTCGAGAGGAATTCCTGTATTTTTAAAGAGGGACTGAGAGTTCTTTTAATGTCACTCTGGGGTCTGCATCCGCGTCGCACGCACCCCATTTATGCACTGGCTCAACACAATGGCATTTTGTTTACTCTGCTGTAGGCGACCCCACTGGGCTGGAGTGCCCCCCAGCCAAGAGGGTCCCCCCACGCGAAACCCTTGCGAGCTCAGGCAGCACCGTGAGAGACAATGACACTATTTAAGGGCACAGAGGGAGAAAAAACACATTAACCGCTGGAGCGTGCGTGAGCCCTCCTGCGCTGGAGAGAGTGACACTGCAAACTGCATGAATAGATACATAGATAGACAGACAAATAATTCCCGATAGCCATTTAAAAAAAATTTATATTTATTTCATACATTCACAATTTATTTAGCCATGTTTTTTGTTCAGCCATTTCATGTTTATTCCACAAATATGTACCTCTGCATTTTCCCTTGTCGTCTACCGTCGTGTTCTGTGAGGGTCCTTGGTTTGATACCTATATCCATTTAGCGAGATAAGTAAACAGATTACAGCATGTGCCGTAATTTAGCCCTAATCAGAACGTCCTGTTTTGTACAATGGATGAAATAATAATAAAACTGTTGTTTGCGCGGCTCCCTGACAACATTTCCGACAGAAAAAAAGGAAGCGTGCAGAGCAAGGGGCCCTTTGGCGGGGAGCCGCGTCCAGACGCGAGGAGAAACAGGAAACGGGCCGATGTTAGTCAGCCTTAGGAGTGCCGAGTATGGCGAGCTCGCTTCTCCTCCCAGCGGAATGACACCTTGCCGTTTCACATCCGTCTTCTACCGTGAATTCGAAACAAATCTTCACGTTCACCGCTTCTCCCCCCACCGGACAGCTAGCGCCCCCTAGAGGCGACAGCCATGTATAACGAATACCGAGCGAAAAACCCCTCGGACGCTTCCAGGCGTCCTGTCGTCTGGTACGTTATGCACCCCTCAGCTATGAGAAAGCTCCCACTATTTTGAGACATCGGAAACCTGTTAAATTTGTTATTTATTATTCGATTGTACATTTATCCATCTGCTTATCCTGGACAGGGTCAAAGGGACTATGTGAATGTAACGCCATCCGAACCAGGAAAATCAGCTCCGAAAAAACAGCTTAATAAAAAGAAAACGGGCTATACTGACACTTGTCACTGCGGGATTATTCATTAACCGAAAACTGAACAGGGAATTTGCTTCAAAGAGGGTGAATTGATAGCATAAGCATGTTTTTAAACTGCAAGCTAGACAATGAATGTTTAATAATGTATCTGATACTGTTGGTACAAACGTAATTGTGAAACCGACCTTAAAAACCGGTAGTAATATTATGCGACTCGTAAACGCCAAACCGTATTTGGCCACGAAAGGCAAACAGACTCGGGGAGTGGGGGGGGGATTTGGAAAACATCCCGTCCGTGAGGCGCCGCAGCTTGACCATGGCGTCCCCTGCAGGTGCACCGCGGTGGTGTAGGGCGATGCAAAAGGAGAAACGCCAATTTCCATAGAGCAGTGTTCCTCAAATCCCTGGGAACTGGGAGGGAGCAAAAACGTGGACCGTCTTGGGGTCCCCGAGAACTGGTTTAAGAAATAGGATTATAAATAACTAAACGCAACTCTGACTTATATAAGGATTTGTGGAATGGGTTACTTACGTTGAGAACTACCTCTGGTGAGGGTAGAAAACTACAGTAGCATTATTAAGCTGTAAGAAGTAGGTTATAAGGGAATGAATGAAAATAATGAACGAACAGGCCTGAATGGAGGATATGAGCAGATTCAGTAAATCCCTCAGAGTGAAGTAGGTCGTTCTCAGTATAGGGTGCCTTTGGTGTCATCACTGTAGTGATTCAAATTTCATACAAAATGTTGTAAAGTGGAGGCAGCATGGTGGTGCAATGATTAGCACTGTTGCCTCACACCTCTGGGACCTGGGTTTGAATCGCTGCCTGGGTTGCATGTGTGTGGAGTTTGCATGTTCTCCCTGTGTCATCGTGGGGTTTCCTCCGGGCACTCCTATTAACCCCCACAGTCCAAAGACATGCTGAGGCTAATTGGAGTTACTAAATTGCCCGTAGGTGTGCCTGTGTGAGTGAATGGTGTGTGGGTGTGCCCTGCGATGGGCTGGCCCCCCATCCAGGGTTGTTCCCTGCCTCGTGCTCGTTGCTTCCGGGATAGGCTCCGGACCCCCCGCGTCCCAGTAGGATAAGCGGGTATAGAGATGGATGGATGGACATTGTAAAGTGCTTTGGAGGGGCACGGATACCTAGAGAAATTCTGAGGCCCCAACATTTTCTAGGGGATCCAAATCCCCCTTCCCCCCCCCCTTGGCAAAATGAACAGAGCGATTGAAAGTGCCAACCCGAGCAGGGGGCCCAGGGTCACTTGCATTTTATGTGATTAAATAAAAATGTCAATTATGCCGCACATTTTCTTACAGTTGTAAACCAGGTATTACACAATTGAACATTTAGCATGTTTTTTGAATGACTGGGCGTAGCTACCCCTTTAAGCGACTGACCATTGTGTCACAACCTGCATTTTGTCTTTCCCTCGATGGACTTATCACAACTCCTGCATGCCCACTAGGCTTAAGTGCATCCATTTTCTTTAACAACGTATCCAATTCAGGGTCATGGTGGGCCCATAGCATATGGGCACAAGGCTGGGAACAAGTCAGACTGGGGCACCAACCCATCACAGGGCACACACACACACACTCCAATGCCCCCGTGGACAATCTGTAAGAATTTGTGGATACCCTGTGCATACAAGAGACATTTTTAGCAAAGCAAGACTTGGATTAACTTAATATGATAAATGATGATTTTCTTGGGGCAGGAGAATCTACAACTGATTTTAGTATGGGAATTTAGTATGGGAATTTAGTATGGGAATTTAAGATGGGTAGAATACCGGGAGGAGTGGCTAATCTCTGGAATAAAATATACGATCCACTGGTTAGTGTGATTAGGTTAGACTGGTCGACTGGTATATAGCAATTAAAATCACTTACAAAGAAAACACTGCAGTAATTTTAAATGCGTACACCCCGTATGAATGTCATCATAATGAGGATGGCTTTTATAAGTATTTTTATCAAAGACAATGAAAGTACAGATATAGTTATGGTGGGTGAAATGAATGCTGATATCTCTGATAATAACTCTCTGTTTGGTCAACATCTGATTCAGTTTTGTAAAAGCAATAGGTTGGTTCTTTCAAGTCAAGTGCTGTTACCAAAGGAAGGCTATACATATATTAGTGATGCATGGTAAAAGTATTATTAAGTATTAAGTATAATGCTAAAAAGAGTGTTGTCATTATTGCCAGAAGTAAGGAGGATTAGCAAATAAACATTTCTTCCTTTTTTCCTGGCAGATCAAGAATTAGAAATTGTGACTAAGGTGAGATATTTAGGTCACATCATTAGGAGTGATTTATGTGATCATGATGATGATGATGATGATGATGTAATGCGCCAGTGCTGTAAATTATATGGTCAAGCTAATATGTTGGTGCGTAAATTTCATATGTATACAGATGATGTAAAAATAGCTCTTTTTCAAGCATACAGCACTCGACTGTTTACAGCACATCTGTGGTGTAGCTATAGCAAATCAAAAATGAAATGACTTCAGGTGGCATATAATGATGCATCTAGAATATTGTTAAAGATTCCTAGATGGATTCATGCAAGTCACATGTTTGTGACCAATAATGGTCCTACTTTTTATGTTTTGTTGAGAAATCTTATTAATAAATTTATGTGTAGATTAACGGAACTACAAAATGTAATTATTAAAGCCATAACTGAGCCCTCATTAAGTGACGCACGCTGTTTCTATTGGAAAAAATGCTTGTATGTTTTTTAATGTGGCTTGTATAGCTGTATTTATTTATTAATTCATTCATTCATTATTTCATTTATTTCTTTATTTGTTTGTTTGTTTATTTATTACTTATTTTTGTTTTGTGTGGTTTTTGATGTGGATCTTTGTTGTCTGATATGAAATAAACTTACTTACTTACACTATTCGCTCACCCACGCACACTTATGGGCGATTTGGCAACTCCAGTCAGCCTGACCAGAGAAACCCCCAGACAACATGGGGAGAACATGCAAACTCCACACCTGTAACCCAGTCAGAGACTTGGACCCAGGTGGCAGAGGTGTGAGTTGCCAGTGCAAACCACTGCAGCACAGTGGCGCCCCTAGGCCTGAGTATTTACACCTATTTTTTCAAATTTTCTTCATTGTATCTATATTTGTGATCGTGATGGGATACCCAAATAATTAATATAATTCTATAATGTTAAAATAGATTGTTTGCCTTAAACAATGTCACCTTGAAGAACTGGTAAGTATTCTAATTGCGGGTCCATCATATTCTCTTAAATTGCTCACTTTATTAAAAAATATCCACCCTTTGTAAACAATGAAATAAACGTTAAAAAAAAGAAAGAATACCTTTTTTTGGAAGTTACAAGGTTCAAAAGACACTCTGTACTGAGAATGACCAAAATGCATTACCAACGGTGTTTTTACCATCTAGCAGCAAGACTCCGGTTTTATAATTATCTTGATACAGGTTATCCAGCTCTTTCCCTTTTAAAAGCAGTTTACTGGGAAGATTATGGATATATGGTCATTTGATGCTATCAAGAGATGTATTTGTGCATCAACAGCCAAGTGATGTAGGTTAACTTTACAATGCTATCTTTCCTGGAGGTAGCAGGCAGTGAGAGAACAATAAAACTTGCAATACTGGTCTCCGTCTTTCTTCACATTTCACCTGCGATGTAATTAGATATCTGACTGTACTGGTGACTGTCGGGTGGATCAGAAGTGAAGCACTTCAGTAGGGTCCCCCATGGACCAACCTGATGCTGTCGCTTATTTTGCAGAACTCAATGGCCAATTGTGTCAGAAGCAGCACTACTCTGTTTTCTCATGAAGAGTACACTTGAGATATGTCTATGATTGTTCTGAACATATGTATCCAAGCTTGTTTACTTATGTAAAGCCTGGACTAGAGTCACTTTAAACTGATCAGGGGTTACGCCAGAAGTTAGGGAGGTGTTGAGGTTGGGTTTAAGTAAGGGCATTATGGGTACTTATTGTGATTCATTGAGGAATTCATTGGGGATTTGGTGTATTACACATTTACCGGATGAATGGTGCAAGGTGTGTTTACACAGTCTTGAGACACGTGGAGTGCTTTGGCAAGTTAAAATTTGTTGACTGGTTTTGACTTCTGGATAATTTTAATAATGAAAACTATAAAACTGTTACTGCTAAGATTAGAATGTGTTGTGCAAAAACCTAAGAAGAACGTGCAAAAAACATCTTTTAAAACACTGCTCGCTGCCTTCTCAGATGGTTAATACCATTGGTTTGGTGACAATGTAACACAATCAAGTAAGCAATAACAAGTGCAAACTTGGACAGTTTATGTACTGTTTACTCAATGATCCACCGTAAGTATGGCACAGACACTCACACAGGGTAAATGCTGAAACACCTGCACCGCTCCCATGCTGGGTCACCAATAAAAAGAATGCAAGGCATGCAAATTTAGACTTAAATTGTTTAAATAACTTTTACCAAAACAATAGCTAACCTTTGATCATTATTATGCTGGTTGTAGCAGAACGGAGTCCCTGCTTTCCCGGCCCACGACTGTCAAACCGTACTAACAGGAACATTGGCAATTCAGTTATCACTCTAGCACACTAAACCACAAAAGGAACTTAATGCAAAACTCCACTAGGGGGCAACATGTGGCTTGGCAGTGAGTGGCGATGCAGCTTGGTGATCAGAAGGTTGCTGGTTCAAATCCCATGTTCCGCAGAATTCTTTCTCAGTTGGGCCCATGAACAGGGCCCTGAACCCCCAACTGATCCTGGGACTTGCCTGCTTTCACAAAATGAACTTTGCTTTGGGTAAAGTGATCCGTTAAATAAATAAAAATGTAGTAGCCAGCCCCAAAGAATACCCAGGCAAGTGTCTGTGATGGATCAAATCTAAGAACTATGGGGCATCAGCCCAGATGAGACAAACTGAGTTAATGAGATGTTTCACACAGGCAAAAACAAAGGCAAAAGTGGCCCAACTTAACATAAACCCATTACCCAGAACGCAATTACCGAAGTCCTCCAGAACCCAGGTTCCAGCAGGCCAAGTAAATCCAGTAGCACTCATGGTAGCCCCAAGCACTCAGAAGAAGAACGCTGACAAATGAGCACAGCTTGAAGAACGCAGCAAGCTTTCATACCTAACAGCCATGTAAATGTCAGTAGGTGTGCATTCCTCTGCTGAAATTTTCCAGAAGACCAATGAGTTCGTTTGCTTTCTGGCGCCCTCTGGTGGCCTCACCTGAGCTTTGCCGAGGATGTGACGTACTGGAGCAAGAGCTTCACAGTGTCTTCCAAACAAGACAAGAACCTAATAAGACAGCTATTCAAACCAGCAGAAACTGCAGCCTTAAGAGCTTTCAAGAATGGATGGGTGTAAAATTACGTAAATCATTGGAAAGAATCTATACTGTAAAGTCCACACTTCACGTGCAGTAAGACTCTCACAACAGGGTTGGACTGATAGGCAGGGCAGCTGCCTCAGGGCCCCGCCCACCTCCAACTGCAAATCACACATGTATGCAAAACATTTGACCACCAATGTTACAAACCCTGAACAAACTTGTGACACGCTATGTTTATATCTCCCATTTTTATGTATGCAGTTTCATTATGGTTGGAGTCAAAACACAAAAGATATTATATTATATTAGATATATTAGAAATTATATTAATTTTGAAATGTAATAATTTGTAATGTTTTGTAGTCAAACGATGTTGTTGAGGCATTTTTTTAACAAAATATGCAAGTTTGTGGAACTTGTTCATTTCTGCTATGCATGATGGGTATGATATTTGGAGGCTACTTAAATTTCATCATCTGCAGCTGGTGCAAGCTTGGGATGCAATTTTGGAAGGGGGGGGGGCTTGGTTCATTTCTGCCCACTGTACAGAATCCGATCAGCAAGTACATGGTAAACATAGTAAACTGTGAAAAATGCTTCTGGTGTTTGATTTCATGTTAGCCTTTAACTTTATCCTTTCCCCAGACACTCCAAAGGGTATATTTCCTGTATTTTCCTTTAACTAAACTACTGTTCTTTCGATTTAGTGACGTTTAAACAAGGCACTAATACAAAAACTGAAACTACTGTAGATAATCTCTAAAAGCTTTTTTGACTCACTGGCAGAGAGTGTGGTAGAAAAATTGTAGATCAAACACGTAGAATAAGAGTCTGGACCTCTTAGTTTGGTGAGTAAAGAAAATCTCTTTTATTCCAGTTAGTTTCAGCAAGGCGCTCCCATCACACTCTGGCACTTGGTACCAAGTCACCACTCGCCCCCAGAGCAACCAGTAGATAGACCATAACTCCAGGACTTCTAAATCCTGATTGGTCACGAAACAACAACAAACTAAGCTGAAACGTATGACAAACACAATTCTCCTGTTTCATTGGTTCACCTTGGTAGCAAGGTAAAGTCCACCCATCATAC